>VOMN01130679.1:0-18119 GCA_014899125.1 Orchestia grillus | reverse complement strand
GAAATACATGAATATTCATAGGAGATATAAGCTTTCAAAAAAAAAGGGTACATTTTTTTGGAACACTCTGTACTGCAATGGTGACAAAAAATCCTTAAGAAGAATTTCACGTGGCAATTATGCTTCACCCACCGTATTCTTCTAACGTTACACCAAAAAGTTAATAATTCTTTCGAAGCTCATTTCGCTGGACATGTGCTTATGTACTTAATTCAAGCCGACAAGTTGAAACGGATGGCGTTTATATTTAGAGTCAGAGCCGGGTGAACTTTTCGAGAAACATTCCATGTCATACAAAGATGAGATATTTGAAAAAAATAGACTTCATTGATGGCAAAATAAATTTATTTTTGACTGCAAATTCATTAAAATTAGATATGCGAATAAAAGCGTATTTTGATTTAAATTTTCTCGTTGCAATGGTTTATAAAGCGAAAAATGTTTAATAATTATCTGTCGAAAAATTAAAAAGAAACACCAAGCAAGAAGAATACTAACTCGAAAAACGTCAGAAATTTAAAATGACGTTATTTTAGTCAATACGTTATATTTTCTCGTGTAACTGGTTAGTGTAACATGACGTTTGATAAAGCTGTCGAAAGATCGACGAGGTATTGATGTTAAAACATGTGACTTCAAAGTCACTAAATATATTAGAAAAGAAAATAAGACAGAGCATAAATAAAATGATCAGTTAGCCAATCAAACGAATGTCCTCTTTGGAACTCCCCAGGGAACACAACTGCTGAAATGTGTAATAAACCTATATTACACATTTTTAAAAATAGATTTTAAAAAAATATTTATTAATTTCTTAACTAAAATGCTCTATTCAATCCATCGTTGGTTTCATGGGATTTCTAGTTAATAGGTTTCTAGTTGGATTTCTAGTTGGTTTCTTGTTGGTTTCTAGTTTCATAGTCAATTAGCACATTGGAATCACGAGCACCAAAGCCCAATTGGGGCGTAGAGACACCCTGGGCTTCTAACTCGGGGCCGTGGCAATCAAATGCAAGACCACTTGGAGAACCAATCTCTTCAAAATTCCATGCAGAACTGAATTCCCGGTGCGTCATTTCCCTAATTGGCCACAGTATGTGGAAAGATTTTCCTCTGATTTAAACCTGGCCGTCATTACTTCTGTGAACGATTTATAATCTACCTCTTATCAATTACGACCGGAATAAATGAGAGACGTGTAATTTTGGCGTGCCAGATCTGATTGGCTTTTTTGATGACTGCAACTGGGCTGGAGTACGTCCTAGTGAACATTTCATACCGCAGTTCGAAGCTTTAAGTGTGAAAAGAATATTATATGGCTCTCACAGAAAAATTATCTAAAAACATTTTACTTCATGGCTCTCTACGTCAAAAAGGTTCAAGACCATTGATCTTAATAACAGAGTAATGTCGAGTTGGGACATTATATTGGTTAGATGAAAAAAATAAAATTTGCTTTCAAAATTTTCTTTTTCAGCAATTCTTCATCATTTGTTGTTTTCTGCGCGATTTCTTTTCGTAGAGATCTATATTCATTAATGTCTATTCTCTACTTTCCCAGATAGAAGAAAATATTGTCTCTTTAATTCAGTATATACTTAGTTATTAGGTGATTGCCCAGGTCTTAATAATTGAATTTCATCTAGTTGATGAAAAATAGATTACGATGTCAAGACTATTGAACACGAATTGAATATGTAATATGTAAGTATTTCATACAAAAATGACCTGATAAATATTATTGTAAATTATAACTGTAAATTATGCGTGCAGGCTAGACTGTTGCTCGGCCCCGGCAGAACCGCGTTCGAGCCGCGTACCTGTGAGTCAGCAGATGTAGCTGCTGTCGTAGTGGACCTCCTCTCCCAGTTCCAGCCAATGTACCCTTGCCAATTCTTCAGTTCAGTTAATTTCGTCTTTTATTTCAAATTCATTGTTCATGCTATGTTTCATTTCCCGAAATCCACTAAATTATTAGTGCCAGAGCTCGGCGCGTCCCATAATTAGAACTTCCGGAGCTTCCAAGATTCCGAGCGACCACACGAGCCTGGTTGGCCTGCTCTGCACAACCTATGCATCGTTCGGCTCTATATTGACGACGGAGGCCGAATGTATTCTGTCTTCTGTGAATTTGCCCCGTTCTACGCAGCCACAAGGATCTCTCGACCTATCCTTCGATAGCTGCGGTTATCTGTCTTGTTGCAGGCCGTAATGTTTTCATCACCCGTAATAACGGGTGTTATTTTTGACTGGATAATTATTATTTTGCTTCTGTTGGTACATAATTTTAGTTCTTATCACAACATGGATGAAATTCATCTCGGAACGTATAGCGATAATTGAAATGCATAATCCAAGAATGCCAAAGTGCCTTAAAGTTTTCAGATCAATCGTTTGGAAGACATTTCGCTGAAGGTCGAGTTGCACCTTTCAGGAAGCTCATATCCCAATCATCACACAAGCCTGGTGCAAATCATTTCCTGAAACTCGCTTAAAAAGATGTTACGACCATGTTCTCCAGATCTTAATGCAATGGATTTTACTGCGTGGTGTACACTTTTTGAAGAGCTTATTCAAGAATTCAGAACTCTGTCGCAGATGTAGAAGCTTCACTACTCCGCGCATGGGAAGAAATCCCACAGGAGATGCATCGTGCCCCAGCCAAGGATTCACGTTGCAGATTTGGGCTAGAATTGAGAAAAATTGCTGTCTTTCTGAATAAATCTTAACATTTGCTCTTCGTGGTAATATTGTTTTCGAGATGTTTTTAACCCAGTAAGATGTTTTATTATTGATTTATTTAATTTTTATTTGCCTTCATACCTATGCCTATGCCTCTTTCAGTACCGTGTTCCTACATTTTCTATTGAAATACCTTATAAAAAAAGCCCCAAATCCTTAGTTTTATATTTTATTATTAGTCACCCATGACTTCTTATCGTTCCCTTTCGGGAATCGTATTCATTTCAGGAGCTGATAAAAAATTCCCTTCAAATTTTATTCGCAATCCAAAAGACCTTTCAACTAGTTTCTAAAGAAAAGCAACATTTAGCGAAAAATAAACTCCGTACATCAGTAGGTAGAAAAAATCCTAATATTGAATGCCTGTATATGATTTTAGGGAATATTATAGTATGAATTGTTTCCATTGACTATATCTATTATTGAATTTTTAGTTTTAAATCAAATCTTCGCCTGTCAAAAAATTTTGTGCTTGATCAGTCGTGCGTAAGCTGAGCATAAGTGCATTAGAATGTTTACACGAATGTGTACCTTCAACATATGGTTCTGTAGGATGCCCTAGAAATCATAGAGCTTATTAGGGCCTGCGAGTTGCAATACATAAAAATTTCCATTTTAATGCTCTAAGAAATCCATGCTTGAAATATTTTTAAAAGATATAACACTTGTGGTAATGAATCATTGAATTGTTTCAAATTGTTAAATCAAATTTGTGGTGCACAGCCAAAAAGAAGGTACGAGAGAATTGCAATTACCGTTATGCTGTGAGACAGGTATAGACCCGTTGTCATGAATCTAAGAATATCCTTCATGATTGGGTATCAAATTCTGTGTCAAGTATATCCACCGAACTATAAACGTTGTTGCAGAACACCAGATCCCCTTCCATTACAAAAAAATTGTCATGCTGCTGCTGACGATCACGAAGTCTTGAAGTGCGAGTATTCGCATCCTCTGCTGGGAGATTCCACCGCTAACTGAAGACAAAAAATAACGTTTAATAATTCCAATACATTTTACCATTGAGTTTTTAATGCCTTACAACTACTGGCGTGGTGAGGGATGTGAGGAATGTGTGGTTTAAGCTTCTTTTTCCATGGGAAGCACTCCCTGGTTACGTGAAATTCTATGCCTGAGCCGGGATTCGAACCCTAACGTCCCGGCTGAGAGACTTTCAAGCTGACCAGTACGCCATGGAGCTCGTAAAAGCTCAACAGCCCTGCCTCATTTTCGAGAAATTGAAGGTCGCTGAAGTGGTCATCGAGTTTCCTATACGTCATGATACGTGGCTTTTGTTTGAACAGAACATTGGTAGCACTGTAATCCCAAGCTGTCCCCTTTCTCTTCTTTTACCCTCACTACTTCCATCATTCAACTCAAACGATGTCAAAGCTGTTTGTGTAACAGAAATAGATACTGCAGTAATATCGTAGGTAAAATCATATTAGTTTGAAAAAAAATGATTTACTAGAACTTTCGCGCCATCTAGGGCTCATCGCCAGTAGAAATACTTAAATAATATATACCTAGATTTCTTTAATGGAAAGTGAAACAGTAAGAGTACGCCCTAAGGGAAACACGCTTAACATGTACAAACAAAGTAAACTAAAAACAAGTCAGAATTTACAAGTAATATCTTGCTAAACATAATTTGCATTTCTAAAACATCCTGCAGCTCAAAGATATGCAATGGTGCAGATGAATCATGATTGGCAAGTACAGGTGTAGGTGTAATTTTACATTTTCAAATGCTCTCAGTCAACTGCAAATCACATATCTTGCTGCATCCTACTATTTTGGAACGATTTCTACTTATTGGATGGTCATCAGCATGCTAGGTCTCCCTACCAGCCCTGTGGGACGATGTTGTATTGGTAAGGGCGGGTACACCAATGTGCTCAGCGATGCAGATGTGGAGATGGCGAGACACCTCCACGGTACATAGCGTCACACTCTTTGTCTACAGTGATGCTTGAAAAAAAACTCGGTGCCTTTTTATGCGGGGCGGCGTTGTTGTACCGTGAGAGTTTGGTTTCTCGTGGAGTCTCCATCACCTCTATGTTTCAGTAAAGATATCATGATGTCTCCCATTGATTTTCAAGTTAAAAATTCAAGAGTCGAAGCGCGTCTTTCGTGTGAGTGGCATCAATATAAGGTGTTATATGAAAAAATCCTCTGTTTAAAAGCATTTAATGAGCTAACGTAAGAAACTATTCAATTTCCGTTTTGTATTTGATGAAGAAGATTCTTCTCGGTGAAACATTCAAAGGGGTCGTAAAAGTTGTTATTAATATGGTTCCTCCAATTCGAAATTTATTGAAAAGTGTGAAATTACTATTTATAAGCGAATACTTAAACGGCATTAATCCCTTTTAGTTCAGATCTCTTTAAAATACCTACGTTTTTAAAGAATATTTTTTCACTATTCACGACACAATGCGCAAGTTCAATCACGTGGGTTTCGTACCTGACTCGAACGAAAGCAACATCGGAGGCTTAACAGTTGTCAAAAATGATAACAACAATGCTCATGTCAGATTCTTATTGAAGCACTACTTGAATTCTTCACGCGGAAAATGTTCATTTGGTCCATGAAGCGATAAAGTATTTATGAAGAAAAGTAAATATTGACACCCAAAATATCCTTTTATTCAGTTCTTAAAAAGGGGAAAAAATTGATGAAGATTTTGTGTTAGTTTCATTTACATTGCAGCGACGGCGAGCTTTCATTTCGTGCAAGTGTGACCGTGCCGTGCAGGTGTCCTGATCATAGCAGGTGTCTCGCTGAGCTCAGGTGTCGCTCTTATCACACGTGTTCAGGTCAGCATCAAGATTTTCCATACAGCTGCCTCAAATGTTCAGAAAAGGCGAATGCAATTAACGAGATATCCCGAGATAAGAAGGCTGAGATAAAACTCCCAAATTGATCGGAACATATTCCCAGAATTACGGTGACGAAAAGTGCTTCGAACGAGAAGCAAAGAAGTGCAGGACTCGAATAATCTGAAATGTAACTGAGAAAGAGTACCTAAAAAACACAAAATCCTATCGTTGTTACAAGCAAAAGCCGCAACAAATATTAAATGAAATTTACGAGTACTCGCAGCTAAAATTCTTGAAAATTAAGAGCTCCACGGACAAAATTAGTAACCTACTAATATGGGGTACGAGCGCGAATAATAACTCTAATTCGTTGCGGTATGGAGTCTTCAAATGTCCTAATGTAGACTAGATCGATTTCAAACCACTCACGCAACAACTGATCTCGATCGTTGTGAGGCCACAGTACGTGGACGATTGGCTCAACGCCTAACTTGTCGTTTTTGGTGGTTCCCTAAATTTTGTATTGGGATTGTGGTGAAATTGGGAAACAGATTTTGGGTAATGAGCTTTGTTTAAAAAATTGGAACTTAAATATTTTAACGAACCATATCGTCAAGGGTTGAGAGGTCGCTTCATACCCCTCATATACATTTATGAAGACATCCATTGACCTACAGAAGAAGGGGACAAAAAAACACACAGTTTAAATTTGAACGCATTCACTATCGTACAGATTACACCGGAAATCAAATGTGCCAAAATACACGGAGAGCACGGACGCAGGTTCAGGACGCTATGTTTTGATAAACTTACGTACAAACAGAAGATCGCTCATCTCGTCAACATTCGAACATTGCAAAAACTGCAATTAAACGAATCTAACGGGGAACGGCGATGAACATCACAAAATTACGATAATCAAATTTGGCATTCGGGAATCGGAAATAAAAATACTCGGACGCAAACAAGCTGCCATTCATATTGATAATTTAAATTACTCTACCTCGCTGACACCCAATTTCGCATAATAAGTATCATACTTTTCAACTTAATATCACACAAATTTTCACTGATAATCACACCGCTTTGCTTCAAATGCCGAGGCCACCCAAATATATTTAAGCGTCGTCGTCCAACCTAAACCTCGGCACATGCAATATTTCGGAGACTATTTCTGAGCTGACACTGTGATGATACTTCTAGCGTAGATGCGGCGTTGTCGTATGACTTCAGTCTGAAAGTAAATTTCGCGTACAGTTCCGACATCAGCGAGAGTTCTTGTGATCCTCTCTCACGGTGAAGTGCACCCGACTTGGCGTCCCGGAGGTGTTCCTCCGTTGATCTCGACGATGCTCCATGTTTTTCCAGTGATAACGTTATCGTGTCTTGATTACTGCTCCTCTCAAATTGCTGTGATCATTCGGAAAAGTTACTCTGTGGCAATCGAAGTTATTGTAATGCGTTGGTGAGTTGAGCTGCACACAACGTCGAAGTCCATAGTTATTACAGTTGTCTCCGAATACAAATTCTTAAAGACCTTCAAAGTACGGGCCGTACATCCGAAATGACGCGCCTCGCGCTGCGTCAGGCTGTTCTTCCTCAGTGCTCGAATTTCAACTCCCCGATCCTCGATCGCTAACTTCCCCACTTAGAAATAGCCACGCCAATGTATGGATAGGTAGCTCTCCCATTTGCTGATTAAGTCTGTTTGTCCTGAAATCTACTTCTGAATCACGCCCAGTTTGAACCAGTTAAACCAATTGTAATTCTTTTTTACTCCTCATGTTACGCTACGTGCCCAAAATCCCGCCCGCAGCTCTCTGCCGGATGTGTATTTCCTGTGCGGCTTGTTAAAATTTCGCGAGTAACCCATTTGATCACTCTTGAAAACCTTTCTATAAAATAATTTCCTTCGAAACCTTAGACCGCGCGTGAGAGCTCTCTACCTGTGAAAAAGTTTCAAGTTTTGGCCATAAAGTGTTTAAGCTGTTTCGTGTAAAATGTTTAAGTTCCCATTGTTTTAAACAAAGCTCATTACCCAAAATTTGTATTCCCAATTTCACCACACTTGCCCGTGTATCGACTAAGAGGGTAGATCAAATTAGGTTGGGTAGAGACGTCCTCTGAACAAGGTGGCTTTAATTAGGCTACGTGACGTCGTCACGTTTGTGTGAAGAAAAATAAGATGTCTCGAGGGCTTAGTTAAATACATAGGAAGAATGAAGTCTAATTTGGCTCTCGTATAATCATAATAAATGCGTTTTTCCCCTCTAAAATGAGACTGCAGGTAAAGCTGGGCCGATTTGAAGTGGAGGTTATGTAATCTGGTGTGACTGGTGTAAGTTAGAATTTAACAAGGTGATACGAAATAATACGAAATCATTGAACAAAATCAATGCTAAATGGTGATTTCCTGTATTTTTTCAGATGAAATAGCTTTAAATAAACGTGTTTTTTTCATTATCTGAGATATATTCTTACGGGCTTGATGAGTGGAATATACGGGCGAGAGAAGTATTCACATGTCTCGTCATTGGCAGTGGTGAACCTGGTTTGTGAGTGAACTAGACAACGTCACTCGCGCGCCTCGTAAACCGGCTGATGGAACACCTGCAGCATTTTATCTAGATTAAATTTCTAATTAACAGGTGACCACTTTGAATCAGGCTCACTAGTCCCAGAATCCTAAATGAAGCTGCCTGTTTCCTTGAAAATAAGAGTGATCAGAGAATTTATTTTTTTAAATAATCATCCATGGTCGTAAAATAGACACAATTTTTATCATGCTGTGTGTACAACTTCACGTCAATGAATAGCAAACTGCCAAACAGCGCTTGTGAGCTTTTTAAAATATTTTATCAATTCTTACTATATCAAACTGAATGAATGATACCTACACCAACGAGTCAGGTCTACACATAGTTATATTTTGAAGGAAACTTTGAAATTCACAAGAATATCTGCACAGCATTCAACTGCGGAATGAGTGCAGTGAGAGTCTTGAATATTGAAGTTACTCGATTTCCTTATTTCGTTTTTTCGTTACCTGCTGAGTGCACAGAGCCACTCTTGCATACAGCTCCGAGTTCGGATTTTATGACTGTCATTTCTTTTTGCTTTGTTTTATGTGTTCCATCGTCATTAAGATCGTCGCTTAGTTTGTGTGATAAAATGCCATTTGTATTCTTTGTAATGCGAGTTCCAAGCAGCATTCCTATTTTCCCCCATTCCTGTGATTGCGAACTAAATAATTTTCAATTTCCGCATAGTTGACCGTTCCAATCAAGAAGTTTCGATGTTGTTTCGTCTTTGCTGGAGCAGAATTTGTTACCTTTTTGGAAGGTGTTAAACATGATCAAATCCCGTGACTTGGACACAAATTGCATGTTGGGGGAGAATTCAATGGTAGTTTAAATACTCAAAAAAATCTAAAGTAACTTTACTGTTTTCAAGAATGCCATTATGCCTGACTGCCATCCGTCGTGATGACATTAACCTTTAAAGGACCAACTCATTCTCTAAATGAACGAAATATTGCATCAACGGTCGTTCATATTTTATGCACTTGTGTGCGTAATAAGTCACCATAGTTGTAGAATTAACATTAAGAATTTAAAACTAAACTATAATATATTTACTGAAACGTCAAGAATTCTTAAATGTGGTCATTATGGGGTTAATTTCCCCAAGAACATATATTTGTCTGAAAGTAGTTCTTCGCAACGTAAATATCCACCCCCTTTGCGCAAATTTTCAAATTTGGTATTGGGAGGAATTCCTTCTTCAACAGAAAAGTCATGAAACACTGTTCCCATTGGAAAGGTCAACCTAGCAGTGTCGCTGGAGTTCAGTGATTCATCATTCTGAATTGAAAAAATATTTTGTTAAAGTGTCCTGGTCAGACTGTCTCTTAGCACCCTCTGAGAGTTCAGAAACACTCCTTCCCATTTTACTTGCTTCTATCTAATTGTTCCTCTTGCATGGTAAAAATATTTCGAAGTTATTTTTATTTTATTCTTGAATAGAGCTTCCAATAATTTAGCTCCCAACGGTAAAAAACCTAATTCTTCACAAAACTATTTGAACGACGCTGCAGTTGCAGATTTGGCTTTCTTGGCAGGCTTTATAAACATCGCTTGCTTTCTTTGCAATCAAGCTTTCAATTCTTCAATTTGCTCACGCCAACTTCAGTTTGCTCACCCGAACTGACAGCGGGCTACTGTAACGTGAAAAACGCGGTCCAGCGTCTAATGAAATTTAGTGACGCGTAGCTCCACATCATCCTTTTTTCAGATGGCAACCGTAGTCATGCGAACACACCGTTGTCTTTTACACTACTGAAGAGATTTTCTCTCTCTTTCTCTTTAAGGAATGAATAGTCTTCTGTTTTTTCCTTTTATGCTCGTTCCTGTTTTCAAAAGGTAACGCTGGAAAAAATCAACTTCGTAAAAATCCTTCCATTCGTATTCGGTTCAAAATTTTTTGCTTTGGCTGCTGTATTCGCACAGTCACTGCCGCTCACAAGGAGATTAACGAAGCCACAAATGTGACGGTGATTGGTTGATAATCTTTGTTAATCCTACGGATGGGAGGTAAAATAAATGGAGAGTTTGAAAAGTATTTAGAATTGACAGGTTCAATATTTTTTAGTTTCGTGTAATATTTTTCTGTTAAAAACTCACATGGAGACTTACTCGTTGCAGGCTGTCGAGTTTCCTGTTGGAAAACTCTGGGCAGTACACTTTATTTTCTAAGGGGAAATTTGTCTGAAAAAATTGATTTCATTCTCGAAATTTCCTTACGGTTTCATTTTGATCGTCAGTGGTGAAAATGTTTGCATGGTTGCTAACCGATAAAATTTATCATGAAGCATAAACTTTCAACTACGAATAAACTAGTCGGCACATGGGATTGGAAGGGGGACTTATTACAATTTTGTGTTTGTACTTGAAAGCTGACGAAAATACTCTTTATGTGACTCGATCCGTCCCTTTGTAGAAGTTGTTAATAGCTTTTTGATTTGATGATGTAAGTGATCGACGGAAATAACTTCGATAAGTGTTATGGAGTTAGTATAATCCAAGTCTGGACTACACTTCTTAAGAAATTAAAAGACTATATAGACTCCGATGGTATAAGCCTGCGTGTAGACAACAACTCAACAACACAAAATATTTTGTGTTTGATGAAGCTTTTCAACCGCAAAATATCGGGATTTGCCGAAGGGTTGCGTCCCAAGTGATGATTGTAGCGATGAAGTTCATTGTATTATTCTCACATAAGAAGTCCTTTTACGTTATCATGGCTTTCCAGGCGTATTCGTATTTTATTCTTATCATCACTATGGGTCACCTGTCAAATCCTTACTGCTCAGAGCATGCAAAACTTCAGACTCGTCCGAAACCGATGTGCGGTTACAATTCACGATTCCCAAAAAACGTCCTACCGATTGCGTCCTCTCGAAATGATTCTTCATGCGTGGCGGTTTCTCAATTAGTCGTCAACGAAAGTTTGGCTGATTTTACAGGCAGGCGGCACTTTTTTATCCTGTGACAGTAATGGTACTCACCGCAAACGTTTTCTCCGATCACAGAGCGTTCGAGTTAGGATCCGTGGCTCCTAAATTGCCCATAGTGGTCATTGCGAACGTCCAATTTTTCTCCCCAAACTCAGGCGTAATTTCAGCTCCCCGTCTGGCACGCAGGCGGCGGCTTACGGTTACTATTTGCGTGGAGTGAGACAGAGAAGATGAGCACAAAATTTCTCAAAATTTCCTGTAGTTTTCTGTGTTAAAACGTGAGGTTCTTCTACTGTTGATTTTTAAATTGTGTCCTTTTCACAATAGTATTCATTTCTTAATATAATTTCATCATGATAAAGCTTGAAATCTCTTTAATGGCTGTAATTTGACCAAAAACATTTTATTTACGGACCCACACGTGGAACACTTTCAATTCAAGTTGCATCAATTGATTTAATAACGCTTGTGACGTATTTTATACTCATGAAATAACTGGGGAGAGTTGAACAGAATATGTACATTTATTAGCTAGTCGGGGCGTTCAGAGAGAAGCATCATAACGACAGGGTTCGGGATGAACATACACTTGCAGTCACGAGCGTCGCTAGGAAGCAATAATGTTTAAGGGTGGGTGGGAGATGGCTCTTTGGTGACCGAACTACGTCCTTCGGAAAGCAGCTGGAGTTGATAGGCACCGATGATTTGTATTAGAGGATGCTGTATAGTTGCGCTTACATCTATAAATAACTTAATTAAAACAAAAAAAATGAATGTACCTAAATTTTATATGAATATTTTTTAATCCAGTGTATTCCAACCCAATACGAGTAAGCTCGAGTTGATATTGCTATTCATGTTACTAAATGCTAGCATAACGAGCTCAGGATTGAACGTGGTCGTAATTTGGATTGAGGTCCTGCTCTTCTAAAGCGATGCTAGGAAGGTTCAATTAATTGTCCTGTAGTGCTCGCTTCAGCCCAATTTAGCCATTCTAGAAAAGGGTATAATCTGATCCGTCTAAACGCATGGCGGTTTTAATCGGACATTTTACTTTCCAGTTTTCGAGATCTTTCGTAAATTGCAGTCGATTGACCAGCCCATTGGTAAAACTGATTCCTTATCAATTTTTCCTCAAGTCGCCGGGCACGTATGCCGAATATTCGCTCTGGAATTACTTGAATGCATGCATGTGGAGGCCCGCGTCTGGACGCAGTTTACCAGTTAAATTCCAGAAATTGAATGGGGACTATAATTAAAAAACAATATATAGAGCGGTAGGGGAAAAGAGTATAAAAATTTCACTCCTACCTGAAAGCGGCAAGCTAAACACTTATGCCCTTGTGAACCTTCCTGAAAAAGTTTGTTTTTTGAGATATTTGATCACAACGTTTAGACCGGTAACTTCTAGGTTCTTCTAAATCACGCAGCAAGGTAACTTCTTGGTTCTCAATTGTGACACGGCGCTGGCAACATGAACCGCTTAAGAAACGCAGAATTGGCAGACATTCGCCTTACTTATGGTGCTGCTAATGGTAACGCCAGACAGGCAGGCAGGCTATACCAAGAGCGTTTTCCAAACCGTTACGTACCTGGTCATATAACTTTTTCCAATTTACACTAAAAGCTAACATGACAACATCGGTGTGTGTGGTAGAAACTTTGAACAATTTCGCAAGGTAAATATACAAATAAATTATTTGTGAGCAGTTTTGTTCTCAAATTTCTTCCCCTCATACATTAAACGGCTAATATCTCAGAAGCCAAAACTTTGTTTCGTAAAGTTTCGTAGAGGCAAATATGGTTCGGTTGCCACTTTCTGGTGGTGTGAAAGTTGGTACCTCTTTTCTCTTACATTCTGTTTACTTCTGAATTTTTTTACATTACGCATGCAGTGATATTATTTCAACTGTATAAGCCTTCTGTATATGCATTAGGCGTGTCAAATTTCACAGAAGAAAATATACTTGTTAAAAAAGTAATAATATGAATACGTTCACCTCGAAATACATATTACTGTGCCAAAATGAAAGAGGAGCTGCAAAAACTTGCAAAACAAGACCAACATAGCAAAACCAGTTTTCATTAGAATGCTGCGTTATTATGTTATATGGTCTTAGGTCATCTCAAATTATCATACAAAAGTTTTCAATCAGGAGACATGGGCTTTGAGGGCTATTGCGTTACATGAACACTTTCTTTCTCATGCACAGACGTTATTTTTTCCGAATGTGGAACCACGAGCACTGTCGTGCCATTGTAAATATTATCAAGAACCTGGTAAATATCGGGATGCGCTTAAGGTGCTGTTGCCTGGACCACCGCTCCATAGTAATGAGTTTGCAATTTGCTCCACTTACTATTCGAGCTGTGCTGCTCAGAGGGCCAGGACCAAAAGCTGGAAATGTTCCCGTCGCCAAAATTAGTCCACCTCAAAGTTTTTCAGATTTCTTTACCCAGTTTTGACTCAATCTCGAACGTCTTATGTACCGTTTACTGGTAGGAGAAATAAAAGTTAATTAATAAAAGACATTTGACGAGTTCTCGTCCTCAGAAACGATGTGCCTGGTTGAAGGAATCCTGAGCCCTGCCGACAGGTCCCACAGCCACCGAACATCAAAATAAAGCGAAAACTTCTTCTGAATGTTCTCCCGCTTATCAAATGTACTAGATTATTCCCTCTGAATAACCTAGGTATGTACCTAACCTTAGTCAGAGGAGTAAAGGATGAAGTATCATAGGATATGATAGTGTTTAGTGATAACTTAAAAACCAATAACAAAAAATTTCCGGAATGTCACGAACAGATTATTGCATGCGAAAGAAAGATGTCGCCAACGGAATTGTCAAACTAAACTCAAAAGAAAGTGTCGGTCATGCGCGAACTTTCTAAGTCATTTGCATTCACTCAACTGTTACTTATCTGCAGAAATAAGTAATACATCCAATAATGAATCTACGAAAATACGATTTAATAATCTCAACTAGAAATATTTTATACAAAGACAGTATCAGTTCATAACATTTACGTATGATATATTCCGTGCAAAAAGTGCGAATGAAATTTCGAATGAAGTAACTCTGCGTACGAGGAAAATTAAGGTAAATGCCACTTAATTTCCGCTACCGGAGATTGCGCCATCCTCCGTCTGTCGCGGGGGAGGATGCGTCGCGCTAAATATTCAATCTTGTTTATTTATTCCAATTTCGAAAAACAGTAATCTATCGACAGTTGTATTCGTAACTGAGGTGTGTTGGTGGCAAGTGTGTGATGAAAATACTACCAAGATGATTCCGGAGATAGGTAAAATTACAGTACACCGAAGAGAGTATGAGTGAGTAATTTTGTAGTCTCGTACATATCGCGCCACAACGGGAAGGTTGAGGTGCGTAAAAGCAGGGGGTTGAATATGTTCACGAGGAGACCTGGTAAACCAGCATTTCACGTAATAAATCGAGTAGAAATATTGAATCGAGAAGAAGGACAGATGAGAGTTCCCAGAATGAGTTTATTACTAACTGTAAGCTCTAAGCATGCATGAGTGCCTACACTTCCAGTGTTTTCTTGTTCAGGTGTACGTTCTTGAACGCTATTTGAAACGCGTTCTACACACACGCATGAAGCCAATTGGTATCCTCTATGCGTCAATGAACAAGAGCTATAGACTAACTCCAAGTACGTTAGGTTAAATCATGGAAACTGCGGCTCCCCAAGATCTTCTGAAAATCCATTCTTCAACTTGATTAAATTAGAGCCATTTTACTCTGTGAAACATGAAACATGAATGAACGAAGAAAATCTTTGCTCTACCTAAATAATTGGATGCAGACTCCAATTTTTTTAATCAATAAGTTCTGGATAGATTAAACAAAACATACTTAAATGAATGTCTCCAGAAGTAACTTGTGAAACGAATTGTTTTGTTAGATCAAATTTCTCAGCTTCAGTATCAGTCCAACGTAAAACTTAACAAATGCCGAAGCGCACGGGGATAGCGAAGGGAAGACGAGTGTCATTTCACGAGGGCAGCCCGCACCTGGTCGTGGCAGGCCCGTGTTACTTGAGGAACCGCTTCGACTCTTCACGCACTGGCCGACGCGCTGAAAAAAATGTGAGTAGTGTATGTAATTTGGATTTTCTATTTTCGCTGTGTATACAATCTCCATTAGTGTCAAGAGCAACGAAATTTACGAGGTTAGTACCCAAAATGGGCATAATGTACGAGGTTAGTAGCTCCCTATGTCAAACTGGACATAATGTACGAAGTTAGTAGCTACCTATGTCAAACTGGACATAATTTACGAGTCTAGTAGCTCCCTATGTCAAACTAGACATAATTTACGAGTCTAGTAGCTCCTATGTCAAACTAGACATAATTTATGAGTCTAGTAGCTCCCTATGTCAAATTGGACATAATTTACGAGTCTAGTAGGTCCCTATGTCAAACTAGGCATAATTTACGAGTCTAGTAGCTCTCTATGTTGAACTAGGCAGCATTTACGAGTCTAGTAGCTCCCTNATGTCAAACTAGGCATCATTTACGAGTCTAGTAGCTCCCTATGTCAAACTGAGCGTTCACTTGGGATGGAAGATCCGGAGACTCAAAGCTGCTCTGACGTTCCTAACTACTGACAAGGAAGCATCTATCAGGTTGTCGTGAATCAAGTTCAAAGAATATGAATAAAATGCTTCTAAAACATTACATAACTAACCCATTCATTTGAAATACACACCATGGTGGCGAATGATTTTTTCAGAAGTACAAGCCTCCAAATCTTTGACCTCATATTTAAAAAAAATTTCATCCAGCTATCATCCCATTTTCGATTGAGGCGTCCTTACTGAATATTCAGTCCTTGGATATGGAAACTTACTTGGATAAGTGACAGTCAACAGCTGACTGATCAAGTAAATATCGAGGAGATAAAATATTCTTATCCAGGTTACACTGTCGTGAACTAAAACTTAAGCAGTATGCTGCCGTGTGTTGTTTTGCTGCGCAGCAAAACTGGGCCATTCCTATTTTATAAGATTAGAATTATTCTTTCCTAATTTTCACACAAGCGCTCATATCTCCATCGCAACGAGGCTGCTTTTGATCTTTTTCTTATAGGTAGAATCAACAACGTATATTCTGGTTGATTGACAACCGTAAGGTCACGCTGGAATACCAAAGTTTTTTTTGATTAGTTAGAGGAATTGTTTATAAGTAATTTATGTCTGCTAAATCAATAATTGACATTTCATAAGAAAATCTAACTGTTGTCGTGTTCCGGGGTCAACACTGTGATTTCTTATTTCTAGGTAACAAACAAATTGGAAAAACAAATTTGCTTGAACTCGTTTACCGTTCTGGTGAGGCCAATGAATTTTCAAATTTGATTTTCATCAATAGAGAGCCAGTGCTATGTATAAAACAATTGTAGGACAAAAGCAAAGTTTCACAACAATCTTGAGCAGTTTTTGCAACAAATGGAGTTCATTTTGCCGGAAATAAAAATCGCATCAGATAATGTGATCTCAGGTTTTCTCCATGAATTTGACTTTTGGAGTTGTAGAGTCTTCACTCCGTAAATAAAAGAAAAAGTAATATATTCAACTGATTTGTGTTTATTTTCTACAGTATTTGAACAACAAAATCGATAGAAAATATGAGAGAAAACTGCATTACCGTTATGTTTATCTAAGATATTTTGTTTATACATAATCTATGGCTAGCATAAGTAAAACTGCTTGCAAGTAGTTAAAAAGTAGTTTTGAAATCAGCATGCCAATTGTGGTCCAAATAAGCAAAAAAATAAAAAAACACTTCTACTAATTTTCTCAAGCTTGAAGTATGATTGAGATTTCATATTCGCTCATCGTAATCACTTTTCGTACTCCTTGCTGTTATTCGTTATGGTAAAACTGAACACAATTGATTAACTGGAGCTTCTTAAAGTCAACAGTTTGCCCGCTAAAGACGAGTTACTTTATGCGCGAGCGGGTCTGGAGCAGAAATCGAAAGTTTCAAAACAGATGCATGACATTTTACGCTAGTTATTCAACATGAAAAACCGAACCTAGCAGTTCGTTTGTGATTGAGGAAGTACGGTCCTTCCACCTCTGTACCTCACTAAGAGTATTACAGTTTAATTAATCTTTATGATATCTTTCAAGTAAATCATCATAACTTTCCTTGTGAAAGACCATTTAAGACTGCAAAATTAGGCCAACTGTTTCACAGCGTAATAAAAAATTACACACTTTTATCATTTTTTCAGGCTGTTAACATGCTTTTAAGACGAAGTAGGAAAAAAATGCGTAATTCAATCATGCCTTTTCTTCTAACCAATGCGTATATGTCATTTGAAACTTTATAATTTAGTGCTTTTAAACTTTGCATCAAGAAATTTCATATAGGTAATGTACCGACGGGGATTTCATATATCATCATACTGCTTTCTATTTGTAATTTTTATATCCATTGCTCATGCTAACAAATTATTCTTCCCCTTTACTATGCGCATTTTCTTTTCAACAGTAAAAGCGTTGCAGGAGTAAATGCTCATTATTGACACTTGGAACCATCTCACAAGTTTATGTAACTTGTCTGGAGCGCAGGAATATGCCAGGTTGTCCGACTCTAGCAGTTGGCGGTATACGTCCAGTGATTCTTTCCCTGCGTGATAAGATGAATCGCTTGGAGCCTGTTTTACCTGCTGCATTGCACTCACCCCCACGGCAGGCCTCGGATGAACTTCCCCACGGTTGTATTGACGTTGACATCGACGCACTGGCCCTCAGTGGCCCAGCTCTCGAAGTTGGGATACAGGCGTTCTGGTTCGATGCCTTCCACCAATTTCTTACACAGCTGAAATGAAAAGGCAAAACGTTTGTTAGGGACTAGACAACCAGTTACCCGTTGGATCAAATGAAATTTATCAAAATCAAACCGAATCCAGAAATACATCCTATGCAGTTATTAAGTCGGTGTCCACAATACAGCGAAGAGTATAAATTTCAAATATCTCAGAGCCGACAGACAAACGATTC
>VOMN01130676.1:0-11472 GCA_014899125.1 Orchestia grillus | reverse complement strand
CAAAAACATAGCTAAGTGTCTAAATTGGGAGAAAACCTCACGCATCTGGCTGCTGGGAATGGGAGAAAACTTTCCGCGTCTCACCGCTGGGAATGGGAGAAAACCTCCCGCGCCTGGCTTGTAGGAATGAAATAAAACCTCCCGCGTCTGGCTTGTAGGAATGAAATAAAACCTCCCGCGTCTGGCTTGTAGGAATGAAAGAAAACTTCCCGCGCTTGGCTGCAGTGCGTCAGAGTCCACAGACACCACCAGTTGGCCTTGGAGCTGCAGTGTTGCCCAGCGCTCCGATTTTTTTGCACGTCTCCTAAAATTCGCACAAATCATCAACTATTACACGTTAGGACGTGATCGAACACCATTGGACTCATAAAATTCGGCAACCAGTGCGGTTTAGAACGTTAATAAACAACAATAAATTCATAAAATTCGAAAACCTTCGCGCATTGGAGCGTGACAAAACACCAATAAATTGATAAAATGCGTCAATTTTCACACGCAAATCCATTCACCAGCACCAATTGTGTTGAATTAATGCTAAACATTTTGTGTTTAAGAGCTCACTTATCAGTTCTGTAAGCGTTTAAGATGTGTTCGTTTTGGGGCGTTTTGGTGGGACTTGCGGTTGCTGAGATTCTTCTTGCGTTCTCATCCAGTCTCGTAATGCCGTCATGCCGAGGAATCGGATACGAGAAAATTCCCGGGTTCAGATTCCTGATCATCGAGACTGTCAGAGAAGGCAGTCTGTATAAGTGATACAAAAATTGACATTACTCCCCGTGAGATTTACGGTGTATAAGAGGGCATCTTAAGGATTTGACATCATATGTCCCTTTAGTCGGGCTGCTTGTACTGGTTGTAAATAACATGTGCTGTACTTGGAAACCCGCGTTGCATGTTCGTTTGTTCCAATGAAGCCCTAAAGTTCTTTGAATTGAGAAGAGCTGGAGTTAATTTATGGAATTAATATTCCTGGAAAATCATCTGACGAAAATAATGAGTCTCCGCACTTTCACAGCAATATTCCTCGTCGTTTCTGACAAAAGGAAATACGACGTGCAGAGGGTTACAATAAAGTGTTGTCAAACTGTATATAATTGATCATTAAGTAGGCGTTAAATATCTTATTGAATGTCACAAAACTATGCATCTTATAATTACTAACACACCGTGGGTGTGTTAGTGTGTTCGTGCTCATATCCCCTTAGGTGTTGGTGTTTTGCGCGCTGCTGCGTGTGACGGCCTTTTGCGTCGCTCTCCTTCATCAAACTGGCCGTCCTTTTTACGAGCTCTCGTATTGACGCACAACACTGCGTGCAGGTTAAGAGCTAGAAAATGCCGGCATCGTTTGAAGCCATTAATTGACTTTTTCTTTATTCAGCTCGTCGCGGCTAAGAGGCACTTCACAGCACCACTGATGTTGATCTGATTAACTCGCTGTTGCTAATGAGTTCCTACCTCGTTTTAAAAATTAATTAGCACTCAAACTGTTCCATTAACAATTTCCATTAGATGAGTTTTGTTGGATCAATTATGGAGCTCCATTCCACTGCAAAGATTAGTTTGTTTACAGAATCACCCGAGCTATTGTATGGTAGCTAATTTAATGTATGTACCATATCAAAATGTTATCAAGCGAATTATATTATCATGTATAATGAGTATACTGGAATGCATACCAGAATACGTGTACTGAAAACGCTCTTCGGTGGTTGCAAGATAGAAAATATCTTTTAAAATTTTTAACTGGAGAATAACGAGCACATTGATTTCTAAGCCTTTACTGCCCAAAATTATTCCGTAGTGGGATGACAATTTTTTATACTTCGCACGTTCTGTCTCGGAGCCCCATTAATGCTACACTGGGTGTAGATCAAACATTTAAATTCGGACGATGCTTCCTGGCGGTAGGCGATATTTTTGTTTAAACGAACGTAGCACACGTAAAAGTAATTCTATGGTGTTTCTCGAATTTGGTGCGCATGTACCGGATGTTAAGGCTTATTTTCCTCTCCCTTACGACGTCGGGTTGTCGGTAGCATGGATACCGCTCCTATTGCTAATGTCGCGGGCTACCTGCAGTCCTGCAGCGCAGTCATCATGTGCTGCCCAACGAAGCCGGGCGTGATGGCGCGTATGTTACGCAGGAATACAAGCGCTCGGTGTGAGGGTCGGTTGTGGACAGCGGGCTGAGCTGGGCCTGAGCTGTAGTTTTTGCCTGGGTCAGGAAATGACACGCGTGTCGTGCCAGCGAATTCTGATCCCGACGCAGTGTGGTCCCGTCGTTTTCTCTGTTCGTCTTTTTTTCGTTGCTAGGTGAGCTTGTTTTTTACTTCAGATGCCGCTGCTGCCGCATATATTTGCGGGCCATCGTTATGGACGTTCAACACGGGAAGAGTTGAATTTTTGAGAAAAGAAAGTAGCAAAGTTTAACGATACGAGCACCGCGGGATATGTTATGAACTGAGTTCGGAAAGTAACTGAACAGTCATATTTTCATCAACCCCATGTTTTAACATAGAATAAATGTAAGTGCCACTGATAACTTATCCTGAACGTGGCACCCTTTCTGATCAGCACAAGCTTTAATTTTCATTATTTTGTCTTCACACACCGTGATCTGTTTTGTGTTCAAATTTAACTGAATAAAAACTGATACAACAGTTTACTGGACATTTACCCTGTATGTACGATGTTCACCTTGTCTCATGGTCAGTTGTCAGAAACACATATATTTGTAAAATGATGTAAGCTCTCTCAGTACACAAAAGCTACACATACTCATATGGAAGTGAGTTAAGTGAAGCACAAATGTGTGTTAATTCCCAATGTGTATACACGTGGATGCGATCATGTGCTCACACGTAAACTACCTGGGAGTTTTCGACGCGTTCGATCGACAGGAGAAATAACTTGCTCTTTTAGTGCGTCGTTACAACAACGCACTCGTACATGCTGGCACGACGTGCCAAGCTGCTCAAGTGCGTCGCTATCGTGGCCCAATTCCTGTCAGACTGCCTGATTAATTTAACGCGTATTGGACTGCCGTGTTGGTACGGCTCGCCCTTAAGAGGAAGTCATCCATTACCGTGTGGCTTAATTCATCCAGATCATGTCTCTGATTGCGACGTGAGAATGTCTGCTTGAATGATACGCAGTATTTCGCATGCTTCAAAACATGATGGCAGCCCTGCTGGTGATTCATTTTTTGGCGTCTTTAATGAAGGTTTTTGATTTAGGTAGTTAATTAAGGTTTTAGGATTTAATTGTACATGGCGCACAATTTCAGTAGCATAACGCGACTCAATTTGAGAATTATGAAAAACTGAAAATATCTGCGCTTCAATGTGGAAGTGAGATGATGTAACGCAGTGTAGCGTTAGCAAAAGTACCTGCAAAACTCCCGGGTTAACTCTACGCCTGGCAGCTCGCTAATGAAAGCGTGTCATTCCCAGACGACTTTGCTGCTTTTCAGATACTTGAGCAAAAAATTCTAGAAGCTTTTTATTCTATTAACCAATGAAATAAATAAAGCTCCACACGCGGGAACGGTCGGTTATGTCGTGAGAGGTCAAGGAAGGACAGGTATACTCATTGCAAGTTGTTTTTATCGAAAATTGGATGAGTTTGCTCTACCATAAAGCAGAAAAATACGTATTGAGTAAGAACGATTAGCTCACAGGCTTAACTCGTGGGGAAGGGCTTAATGAGGCCTTCACCCAACACGTGACGGCCACTGCCATTTTTGATGGACACAAGAAATAATGCGGCTCTGTCTTACATTTTTCGTGGATAGTTCAAAACAGGGGTGAACGTGCACGCACGTGTTCGAAATGCACACGACTGCGCGCGCAATGTTGCTTTCGCTACCGAAATGAGTTGGTGGTCATGGCGCTGCAGTGGGCCTTGAGACCACCTCGCTGGCGGAGGGGCCGTGTTACTTCAGAGGCAGGTGTGCTGCGACCGACGGAAGGAGCTTGGATGGCCGCCTACCTATTAACGGGGGAGGGGGAGAAGAATGGGAAGGTGGGGAAAGAATAGGAGGGTAAGGGTGAGCTGGGAAGCATAGGGTGCAAGGAGGCAACGTAGTAGCGTCGCTAAGGACCATTTTCTTTTGTATTTAATGACGTTTTGAGCCTTCGAGAAGCTGGTGTGCATGTCTAGGTGACATTAGCAGGAGCCTCTTGGTGGATTCTGGCTGGGGTGAGAAATGCACGCTGGCTTACACTCTGCCTCGCAGTTGTTGGTCCCAAGCACAGGGGACTCGTGATGTTTTATCCTTATTCCGCTGTCTTCATCGGTACACATCCATTTTTGTCTCACTACTGTCACAGTTACGTCTTATCGATCAGCATCACGTTTCAGTACCATCACGTATCATCACCATAACGGAACATCATCATTAATTCATCATTACTATTACATATTATCACCACTACTTTATATTCACCATTTCTATTATTTTTTCTAGGTCACGTGTGTACACGTCTTTCCTTATTTCGTTTGCGTGGTGTTCAATCTTCCCGTCATTTATTGGAAGCCTGATTACCCATCCCTTCGGCTCTACTTCTTATTGAATTGTCGGTTCCAGAAATTATATCACCACTCGACCTTAATCTTGAAACTCCTTTGTGTTTCACTAATCGAAAATCTTCAAGTTCTTCGTAACTTACATACAGTAAGCCATTAAAGTCATTCTCAGTCTAACTTTTTCGGCGCCCCATCGATAAGCTTATTAAATATTGCATGAGGATATTTCGGTCGGTAAAATTATAAATAATTACATATAATTATATGTATATGTACCGGCGGAAAAGTTAGACTAAGCTGTATTTTATTTACATGTTGTCCTTGAAATTCGATGTATCTTACCTACTGTCGATTTTTGAGTTATCGTTACGAAGCCAAATGTTAATCATTCATATAATCTTGTCCTCAGTTAATCATATAGCTCGCTGTATCCTGTCTACGAGTAATTATTTAACTCACGGCGTCTTGTCTACGTTTATTCATTTGCTTCGCTGTATATTGTCTACGATTAATCATTTAGCTCCCGGTATCTAATCTACGAATAATCATCTGCCTCGTGTGTCTTGTGTACGATTAATCATTTAAGCTCTGTAGTTGGTGACAAGCATTCCGAGCGGCTACAACTCAAGCAGAGATGCCTTTCAGAATAAAGAATAGAGAATACAAGTAACTCAGTTTATAATAGATTGCATACGAAAAATTAAATAATCTCTATGAAATGATACGCAAAGAAACAAGACGAATGTAAGTTATAATTCAGTACTGAATATTATATAATTCGAACCATAATCATGGCAAGTACTGTTATTTATGATTCACGTTTACTCACCTGAATTTACAGTTCCCATCACTGAAGGCGACTCGTAAGCGTACTATCAAACTATCATACATAGAAAACATGTGAAAATTGTAAATGACCATGATAGTACACTTTAGGTTCTAATATTTTGCAACTTGCTCTCCCTTGATGCCCTCCGCTGAGGAGCTGCTGGCATTTTCTTTCTCTATGTACGTACATTAGGGAATAGATTTTATTATTTTTTAATAAGGTACCAAATGTATTTCTACTTCCGAAGTGTAACAGCTTTTATTGGCTGCTGAAGCTCTCTTACGTAGAGCGTGTCATCAGAACCTATAATACTGAGCGTATTCTTACTCGAATGTATCATACTTAGGGCTAGTCAGGGGGAGTGTGAGGGAAGGGAGGGGGGAGGCGTTTCCTGCTCTTTTCATAACCCTGTAGCGCCTCGAAGAATCATATGGTCCTGTTTCTTCATACAAGGATTTGCAAGCTTTTCGTCAAACATGGAGCCTAATTGTACATAAGGCTGCAGCTAGTCTCTCGTACGAAGGTGAAGGTAGCCTTAGCGCCCAAATACTTTCGGTTAATAAGAAGTGCTCACCTCGAATATCCTGTCTACGTGCTCCCTGGTGGTTGTTTCCTCGACGGTGGGCGTGGCGTTGCGGCCGAGCAGCGAGTACACCGCGCTAACGATGTCCATCAACTCTTGCTTGCTGATGTAACCGTCTCCGTTGATGTCGTACAAGGAGAACGCCCACCGTAATTTTTCTGTCGTCGACCCACGTGACAGTTCCGACAATATGGTTACGAAATTCTGCCCACGCGAGACGGCGTGTTAGTTTAAAGGAACGGGGACGGCCTTACTTGCCAAATGTTCAGTTTAGCAGTTTAAAAAAATCATTACCACGAGGGATACATCAGTTAAAAATATTCCAGGTACGAATTTCTTGAACTATTACAATGGACATCTTTATGTGTAGCTACTTGTGGGCCCGAATATGTTCTATGACTTCTCGAACATCCCATAGAAATTTGAAACGAGCGTGCGTGCTATTCAGTAGCTGAGGTTTGACGGGGCGAATAATATAGTTCAGTTATGAATCATGTAGCGGTAATTTATCATCAACAAAAGTAATTATTGCATTTGTAGCCAGCGTGACACTATTTTTTCTAGTTTTGAGATAACTGTGGATTCTTCGACGTGCAATTCAACATTTCATAGTGCAACTTAACGTCTTTTCAACACTGGCATCCATAGATCTCTCTGAATATCAACGTGAAATATGTCTCATTTGACGCAAGTCCTATTCCGTTGAACAGAAAAATTGGAACAGACATTGGCGGGTTCTGGTCAGAGCCGCATTGTGCTGATATTTCGCTTGCAATATCCCGTACTTTTCTGTCATATATATACTTATTGCACTCTGTGGCCAATTTGTGTTTCTCAGAGTTGTACACGTAGTTAGAGTGTAATTTAACATCTTGTACGTAACAAGGAAGCTGAAAATCATTAATTGAATTAGGGTAAGGTAAACATTAACGCCATTTTACAAAGTCTTAAACAAACGTACAGCTCACTTTATAATATCAATAATTTGTTTAATATCAAGCCGCAGTGGTATAAGAAAGGCATCACAAATACAGCGCTTTGACTGAGGTGTGCATTTAACTCGACTAAGTGAGCTAAAAGCGGCCTAATATTAGGCATATTTTTGATGTTTTAAAGTGAAGTGTACATTTCTGTGAGGCACTCTGTATCCTGAGACGCGTACCTGCCTGGCTGGTTGTGGTGGCGCTACGTTCAGTTTGCTGGCCATAACTTGGAGCAATTTTGAAGCAATTATTGGAACAATATTGAAGCAATTGTTGGAGCAATATTGAAGCAATTGTTGGAGCAACATTGAAGCAATTGTTGGAGCAATATTGAAGCAATTATTAAAGCAATATTGGAATGTGCTTTTTGCAGACTACGGCAACTGAGCGTTGAGAGCAGCTGTATTGAGTGCATGTGCATAATGCTAAGAGTCGCTCTTTCAACAATGGCTATAAAAGAAATATTTGTACTCTTATAACATATTCATGGGAGTTAATTTTACATATGAAATAGTGTTTTATGTGTTTGTAAAAATTATGACGTTTATACTACAGAATTGGTTTTGACTGAAATATTTTAAAATGAACAAAGCTGAGTGTATTAATAGTACAATTTTTACGATCATACAATAGTTCGAACAAAATATTCATTTGTTTTCTAATACTGCTATTTTTGTAGTTTGACGTGTCACTTGTTTTTAACTGATTGCTGACTTTTCTTCATTAATTTTTAATTTTGGTGGCTTCGTTTCTTGCTTTATTATATACAGTGACGTAATCACTGGAAGCTATACTCGTTGTTGTCATTTTTTATATTACTTTTAGTTAACATAGCGGTGAATGGCAACTGCTAGCCGCGTTTGTTAGGACGACGCATCTAAGGAAGCGCAACCTTGATTAAAAGCAAGATAGCTTCAAAAGAGTTGCGCAGTTTACGACTGCGTATCAAGAAAGGCATCACTGTAATGGCAAATGGCAAAACTTGGTTGTCTAGCAGCTCAATGTAGCCATATACTGGTTCAGTTTGACGGATACCTGAACTAAAGTATCCTCTTCTGTGTAGTTGAAGCAGCCCGGGAACATGACAGACCCTTCACTTCCTCCTTGCATCACCCCTTGCACACAGGCTTCGCTCAAGGCTCCAATAGGTCTTCGAAGGGGAGCATCATTGCTATAGAGTCATAATCGAGATTCATCTGACCACATGACACTTCTCCACTCCTGAACAGTCCAATGTGAGTGGGCTTTGGTCCAGTTTCAACGAGTGGTCTTGTTGGCAGGAGTTAACATCGGCCGTTTACAAGCCACTTTGCTCCATACATCCATTGCTTAGAGTTCCTTACGCTGAGTTCGTTCAGAAACAGCAGGAGATGAGCCTTCATTGACATTCCGAAGAAGTTCCATCCCTGATGCATAGCGATCACGGTCAACAATTTAGTATACATGGCGGCGGTCTCTATCGGTTGTAATTTACTTCCGACCCCAAAATTTACCATGTGTACCAAATTGTTTCCAATGTTGGTAGACCCGTATAGTTGTATGGCATGAAACGCAAGCGAATTCCGCAATTTCCTCTACTAGGTATCCGTTAGTCAGGCCAAATGCAATTGCCCTTTTTTACCATTTTTGGACATCTTGCTTTCGTTCCATCGTTGTGGAGCAACCATGAAATAAATCTATACCTTGCTAGCTCTAAATGAAGATTGATACCTGTTAAGTACTTGCATAAAGCCGAAACTTCGGTCACAGTCTTGAAAATTGATTACTGAACGTCCTATGTAACTAAAGTTAAAAAAACAGGATGTGACTAATTTATTGTCCTGGGAACTTACTAGGCCACCCATAACCCGTTGGGTTGGGTCACTATTTTAAAGTCTCATTTGAATTTATAATGATTTGCTTATTTGATAGCAAATTTTCGAAGCCATATAGAATAGTTCGTTCACTTCAGTCCAATTGAACCGTAACCATATGAAACAATGGAAAAGGCATATTTATCTATTTATTTACTGAGAGTTAATTTTCAAAATTTTGCCTTATGTTATTACTGAAAAGTGTGCCCGGTTACAAGCACGCGAGGCGATCAGAGCTTCAGTATTCTACAGACACGTAGATGCTGAACTCGAGGATGGCCCCGAGCTCCCCTCCTTCCTCGTACTTGGGTCCCTCGTTCATGGCAGAGCGAGGACGTCCTGCCGCAGGCGCGTCGCTAATGAGGGGCGTCTCTGAGGGGTCCTAACCCCGCTAGCGTTCCTTGCGTCGAGATTGGGATGTAGTCGTTTGGATTTATTGCATATGAGCCGTGCGGCGCCCTAATGTGCTCCCTTGCGTGACTCTCCTCTTGAAATGTTCCCTCAGATGGAATAAATGTGTTCTGTGTGGACTTTGTGTCTTATGCTCTGTATTGAAGAGGTTTCTGAGTTTTTGTGTGTCCTGGATTTGGATTACAAAGATGTAGAATTTCATCTGAAGTCTCTACTCGTCCAACTTTTTCTTAATTCTCAACAGGTCTCGTGGACTATGGTTAAACGTACGTGGGGCGACGTATACGATATATATATATAATATGAAAATGCACCTTAATTTTTCTAAATAATCTAACTGGTTCCTGCATTATCTGTATTAAAAATTTGTTTCTTTCAACATGTTGCGATCTGTATCCTCGTTTCGACGTCACTTATATCGGAGTTACTTCTGTTGCATTTACTTCCACACACAATATTGCCCTTGCGTGTTGGTCAGACTACGGAGATTGATGAGATCACGTCTGCTCTTGCCTCTCATTAAATACCAGAGCTTTACGCGGGACGCAATCGCTCTTCCACTTTTAAAACATCTTATTCATGCCCTCATCGCGCTTGAGTTTGAACGAAACTTTATTGCAAGTTTCAGTTCCCTTTCAGAAGGGAAGAAAAACAAGAAAAACACGCTCTTTGGCTCGACAGGAGTTTTTCAAGTCGACTGCAGCTGCTCGTATCGCCTGGACTTGCATGTTAAAAGTTCTCCCGATTAAAGAAGAGCCGTCTTTGACAGAACTCCCGTTAGGGGGTTCTATTTAATATCGGAGCGGCAATATTGCGGTGCACACGCATGGTTCGACGAGGTTGTCGGCTACTCGAAATCTGATACGTCGGCCATCAGGCTTCCTCTCTGCCTGCTCCCCTCGCAGGGCATCGGATAACATAGGGTCAGGTTAGGCTAGTCTATCGTATGCTGTGGGGACTGGCGACCCCAGGGGGACACTGTTGGTCTCTTCAGCTGTAGATGGGCCGTCGGAACTTCTATCTTTCGTGCTCACTTTTCTTCTCTCAATTTCTCTACCTCCTTCGCTATCTCTTCTTCGTTCGTTCTTCTTTCTTAACTTGCGGCTTACCTGTGCGGGAAATCTTGTGTGGGAACGCACCTATGTTGAGATTCTCCGTTCCTTACATTTCATGCTAAATGGTCCCTCCGTTTTGCTCTCTGGAGACTGCATTTGAAGTGGCTAGGGAGCCGTGCCTAACTAACTAATAACAGTACTAATAATTAAGCTACCTTCTCTACGCAACTGATCTACTTTTACACTCCTGCTTTTCCTTCTACCGATCTGCTATGCCTTTCCTCATTTATTTCTCTTCCCTCTCTACCTATGTGTTAAACATTCTACCTTTCTGCTTTACTTTCTACTTCTGTGCTTTACCTTTTAATATTTTGCTTTACCTTGCTTTGCCTTCTACTCTTCTACTTTACCTTCTATAATCCACCTTGTAAATATTTGCTGCAGCATTTACTCGTTTACTTTTCTTTCATCCTGTACGCCCCACGCCTCCTACTTCCCAAACCGCTATTTTCACGCAGTTAAACTACGAGCTTGAGTATACCTGTGCCAGTTCATACATATTCACTTGTATTATACAGTCGTGCCTTGTGTAGCTCGGAACTTTGTGTAGCTTCCAGCATGAGCGTCCAGCATGGGCGTCCAGCATGGGCGTCCAGCATGGGCGTCCAGCATGGGCTTCCAGCATGGGCGTCCAGCATGGGCGTCCAGCATGGACTTCCAGCATGGGCGTCCAGCATGCGTCCACATTTGCGGCGCACTCCGGGATGCCTGACGGAACTTCGCGTTGCCCCAGGGATGCGTGCGGCATTTGGTGGCGTCTGATAACTTCACCAGTTAGTAATTAGGGTGCGGTAATTGTTGCCTTAATTAGGGGGTGATTATTGCATTGGCTGATGGGTGGTTATTGCAATGGCTGGTGGATGGTAATTGCATTGGCTTGTGGGTGATAACACGTGAAGTGAAATTACACTTTCGTTTTGTTCCTGGCTCAAAATCATAATTTTTCATTTTTTATCATTAAACACAATGAAAAAAATAATGTCAAACTCTATTTTTAGAGTCAGGTCAATGAATTTTTATATGAGACCTTCTCTCAGTATAATTCCGGCAATGAATGTAATACAAAAGTAATACTACAAAAGCAAAGTAGCTTGAAAATAATGAGTATTCCCTTGCTTCTGAAGAAGGTAATTCCACCAACTCACCTCGAAGGAAATGGAGCCGTTGTGGT
>VOMN01130667.1:0-12399 GCA_014899125.1 Orchestia grillus | reverse complement strand
TCTCCTACACAGGAGGCAGTGGTACAGTACGTGCATATCGATTACACGCTTTATTTACTAATAGTAGTAAGATGTATGGAGACTTTACCCCTGAATAAAAACCATATTTATCAGGTTATAACATCAGCCTCTTCTGTTCTAGTCAATATGTCAAGAGAGAACCTTTATTAATTCCATCAGGTTTTACCGTTGGGTTTTAAATGCCTTACAACTACTCGTGTGGCGGGGGATGTGAGGAAAGGGTGGTTTAAATTTCCTTTTCCAAGGAAAGTACTCCGCAGTCACGTGAAAAGCCTCTCCTCATCAGAGGCTCGAACCCTGGTCCTTTCGGCTGTGAGGCCATCACGCTAACCACTACAACATGGAGCCCACGAGAAGCAAATGTGTTCCGCGTTAACACGACTCAAACCAGTTAAACGGGAACCGACCCGTTTACAGACAAGTTATTGAGAGCTAACTATGTGATTAACTGTTGAAGCATTTGATAGTAACAGTTCTGAGGAAAGTTTGTAAAATCTTTCGCCAAGGAAATGCTGATGACATCGTAAGCATACCACGGTCACGTCACTTTACTCTTCACTATGTCCAGGGTACGCTTAGGATGCCGTCAGCATACCTCTCGTGGACAGATTTGACATCAGTTTCTCACTCGGGAGGAATTTTAATAATCCGTCACGTCCAAGAGATGATCCGATTAAGAACTTATCGGCGAATATGCGATAGTGTGGAAACCCTTTCGGTAAGGAATTGAATATTTCCTAATAACCGTCTTTTTAGATCATCGAGAATTTGTCTGTAAATTAAGAATACTTGAGTATCACAATCCGAAGTTTCAATGCGACTACTACACGTAATTTAAAATTTCTATAGCTTTACTGATCCCAATTACAAGCTTCATCGAAACTTCCACATTTTAATTTTAAGGCTGTAAACTATTGAGTGAAAACCGGATTGTTACTTACTTCGTATGTGACTGATATCGGAACAAACGATTTTCCTTTCTTTCTAGTGAACGCAACTAAGTCTCTTTAAGATTCAGTCAGAATACTCTATAAAATTGATGTAGGGCTTAAATAACCGAGCGTTGTACTTATCCGTACTGATGAGCTGGAAGCCGTATTATTCGAAAACGAGGTGGAAATGGCGCTGGGGCGAGCCTCAACTGCACCGCACTTCACACGTCAAATTAGCTCTACTCCAGCACCCGTATTTGAAGACATAACGCATTTGAAGTCCTGAGTGAATGGTCCCTTCTTTTTGCTCGTTTGCGATCGCATTCTATGTGGATAGAGAGTTTTAAACAAATCATTAATAATAATACCATTAGTTTAAGGCTCTAGCCACATAATAGGTGACCTCAACACAGTGACGAGAAAAGACCAGTTAGTGTCGAAACTATAGAGAACGGGGATTATGGGCACAAGGTTTTCTCACACAGGATCCCTTGCACAAAAACAGCATGTTAAGAAAGAAGAGTAAAATACAAAGAGCAAGTGGCAAAAAACATATGAAAATTTAAAGAAGCAAAGTAGATACGCAAGAAAGAAATCCCAAAGGCTTATCTAATCTATTGCTGAGGTAACCTAGCAATACCTTCTTGGGGACGCGAGTCCCTATTGACTATCACCTGCCCCCCGAGGGGCATAGTAACACATGCCTATGCTAGTCTATTTCATCCATATTTGGGCCCGTAATAATGTTTTCCCTATGATAAATTCATACCTTCAGTCTAACAATGGGTCCCCATCCTTTTTATTCATGAATAGCAAGCAACTATTTCTTTAAGAGCAAGCCCTTTCTATTGACAATTTAATCTGTCATAATAATTTAATACAAATCAAACAGTTCATGAAGACTGAATAGAATCAAGCTGTAAAAGTCATCCACAATTGAGTTAAAAACTGAATTTAGAACTATCAGATGGCCTTATAAGTTATACATAAGAACTGCCCTTACTATGGAACTTTTTGTGTGGCATCTTGCAATATTAGGCATCAATAAATGTTCCTTGGTAATAACAAACTCACATGCCAAATAATATAACTTGAAAGTCTAATTCAGATTATGCTATCATTGAAATTTACATTCCCATGTTTTCTATTGGTAGCAAAATAAATTGGCATCGATATTCCCCACAGCTTTATTCATAACAGCTACCCCAGCAAGTAGAGTGCATTTCTTCTCATTATGTCACACTCGAGTAATAGTTACAACCAAATAAAGGCATGGAAGTGCACTTGCGCAAGTCTTGCTCTTCTTCTATTGTCTTACTAGCAGTTTTACAAGGTGTTCTCACACAGGTTAAGTCTTTCTCTTATTATATTATTATCATCTACATTCTGAAATTAATAAAGGCCACAGTTATGCTTTTCTTGAAGTGGTTTTTACTTCATTGAAATTTAATTTTGCTTCAGAGTTACTCCTCAAAACTAGGTACTGTTTTGCATGTACTCTATTTCAGTGAACAAATTCATGGTAACAATGAATGAAGTAATAACAGTGTATCATAATCAATATTTATTTTCGTTAAAGGGAAAGTGAATCCAAATCTTAATAAATAGATTCGCTTTGATTATTACATAGCTTACAGATCCCTATCTAGATAAAATGTGGCCCAAAGAGAGCAAAAAAAGGAACCATTTAATAGAGTGTTCAAAACACATTGATATTATGCACAAGTGTGTTCCCACACAAGAGAGGAAGAAAATATAAAGAATAATTAAAGAAAAAGATATGAAATTAGAAAAAAAGAAATTGGACACAAAAAATTGAAATCCTGAAGGCCTAGCTGAAGTTGAGCTAATCTAGCAGTGTAAATTTCAATAAAGGTTTGTTGCAGGGCATCCCTATTTTGCTGGCCATGGCCGCTGACCGTCAGCAGACCTAGAATCGTCAACCCTAATTTGCTGACCGCTGACTGGCTGACGGTCAGCAGAAAAGGGATCCCGGTCAGCAGCCACTTTGCTGATAGATTTAATTAAGAGCGGTCAGCAGCCTCTCCTGCTGACCAGCTAGGAAACAGTCTGCATCTCCATCACTGACTAGCTTGCGAATGGTCAGCCTCTCTTGCTGACCAACTTGCGGGCGGTCAGCAGCTCCAACCCTAATTTGCTGACCGCTGACCAGCTGACGGCCAGCAGCCACGCCAGCTTACCAGCTAGCGGACGGTCAGCACCTCCTGCTGACCAGCTTGCGGACGGTCTGCAGCTCCAACCCTAATTTGCTGACCGTCCGTACCTCCTGCTGACCAGCTTGCTGACCGTCTGCACCTCCTGCTGACCAGCTTGCTGACCGTCCGTACCTCCTGCTGACCAGCTTGCACACGTCCGCACTTCCTGCTGACCAGCTTGCACCCGTCCGCACCTCCTACTGACCAGCTTGCTGACCGTCTGCACCTCCTGCTGACCAGCTTGCTGACCGTACGTACCTCCTGCTGACNCCTGCTGACCAGCTTGCTGACCGTCCGCACCTCCTGCTGACCAACTTGCTGACCGTCCGCACCTCCTGCTGACCAGCTTGCTGACCGTTCGCACCTCCTGGTGACCAGCTTGCTGATGGTCCGCAGTTTCTAATTCTTGATATCGTGAGTAGAGATGATATTTCTTGACTGCTTAATGAGTCCACTTTGATAACTAACAGTTTTTTGCTCATGTTTTTCTTAATGTCCTTGACCTAATGCTTTCCAAACTCTAATTTCTCCAAATCTCTCAGTTTCAATTCATTGGAGAAAAATTTCCCAATTTCCATATCTTTGTCAATAGGTTCTACGAGAAAAGTGGTAAGCCCAACACATGGATTTATGTTGGTGGCATAAGTGGTGGTGGTTGGCTATAGTACCCAGGGGAGGACAAAAACATGTAGCTTACTTTGTCTCTAGTCAAGTTTGACATCTTTTTCCGAACAGGACGAAGATGCAGGAAATTCTTCACTAATTTCTACAATGGTAGATTCATTGGTTCCAGGCAGCTGAAGTGTCCGATCTGGGCTGAAAAAGATTGTTTTTTTCCTCTTTCCGGTTCGGTTCAAGGTGGTCGGGGGTACTCCTTTGTCTAAGATTTTCAGCATGTCACTGTCTGTCTCCGGAATATCCATAGCCACTCCCGTAGAGGACTGGCTAAGTGTCAGCACCGGGAGACTAGAAGTCAAATTTATTTCCACGTTTGGTTGGTCTTCTCGGGTAACCACACTTTCCGGGATAGTATCATTACGAATGGCACGTACCAAATCCGAAATGACACCATCATCCGTCGAGTCGACAAATGAGAGATTTGTGTAGTCATCTTCACTACACCCAACACCCTCACTGGGGTGTGCCGTTTTATGGTTAACACTCTCAGGTGAGAGTTCAAGAATATTAATCAATGATGAAAGAAATAAGTTAGGCCAAGTTAAATAATTTCAATATACAAAAATTTCATTTATAGTAATTCAATTCTCACCAGCAGTCAAAGCAGCACCGACTACCGAACCACCTGCGTACGCAGTCGCCGAACTCCGATTCCATTCTAAATCGGAAGATCACTGACTGGTCATTGTTCTTTAAAATAATGAGCCATGTTCCAAATTGTACTCGCTGTTGGTGCATCTCTCACTTGAAAATATCTGAGATATTCCGTGTGTACGAATAATGGACCCCAGACCTTGATGAAAGAATTTCATTATTTGGGTACGTTGAGCGACACTTTACTTCCCTATAATTAATTTAAAAGTAATGATCTATGACATAACTGAAAAAGAAAGCAAAACAAGGATTACTGTCATAATGATAGCACATTGCAACCCCTCAATGACTTTTGGCCCATCCTGTACATAGCTGGAAATGTACGAATCGGAACGTTCTAAACTAGTCAAAAGGCGTGGCTGGTCAATTGGTCATGGTAGGTGGCTGTTCAATTGGTCATGGTAGATGGCTAGTCAATTGGTCACGGTAGGTAGCTAGTCAATTGGTCAAGGTGGCAGGTCAATCGGTCACGGTAGGTGGCTGGTCAAATAGTCACGGTAGGTGCCTGGTCAACTGGCCATGGTAGGTGGCTAATCATACTTCCCAATGATCAAAATATGCGCAATCTACTGTACGGTCAGTCTGAATCGACTGTATTTACGAGCTCAATCTACTGTATGTGCAGTCCCAATATACTGTAGCTACAATTCAAATTTACTCTATGTATCACAGTTTCAATCTACTGTACAGATAGTCCCAATCAACAAAACGTCCAGTTTTAATCTAATGTGTGTACAGTCCCTATTTACAGCATGTACAGTCCAAATTAAATAATGTACAATTCCAACCTACTGTGCGCACAGTTCCGATCTACAATTCCAATCTATTGTATGTACATTCCTAATCTACTGTATGGACAGACTCAATTTACTGTGCGTACAATCCAAATTTACTGTATGTACTATGTGCATGGGAGGCACACAATTTTACACATCGGCCACAAACAACACCAAAAACCCATGTTACTACCTCAAATCATTACCATTCGTACCAAGGCAGATAAAAATGACACCTCAAATATACTTTTCAGCCATCCTTGACATAATACCACCAACCGTGGACAACACCTGCATTATAAAATACATTCACACACAATTGACACTCCAAGCACTAGACAGAACAGGCATCAATAAAATACTCAATAACCCTCCACCTGACATTAGCAGCACTCAGACTGGATTCCACTCAGTCGAACCTTTGTCCCAACTGTCAGGTTTATCCCCACACAGTAACCATCTTCTTTTAGACTGTAACCACCTGGTGGCACTGAGACAACAACACAACATTACATCCATCTATCAGCTCTAGACGCATCGGGTGGAGGTGGCCGCCTTCCTGCGCTGCGCAGGCATCGTGCAATAAGCAATTTCAGGGAACACGTACTATTACTACTACCTCTACTACTTTGAGTTGTCTACTGATTAGGATATCGGCTGATAAAGTTAACACTTTTCTTCTCTTTGACTATAGTACAGTTATTTTTAACATATAATTGTTAAAGTTGTTAGCCTGTCCTTATTTGCGTCTGGTTAGCTCTGTCTACTGTCAAACTACCATCCGTGTTGAGAGTTTTGGTGCAGTGAATGACTTTTGAGGTTCTTGCGCTATTTGGTCATATGATCGTGGTAGAGGTACCGTAACCAGATTGGATTCATCAGTAAGTTGCAGTTTTTTTATCCATTTACTGTCTATATAGATTTCGAAATTCACTTTTATAAAGATACTGCTAGTTTTTCGTGAAAAGGTACCTGAAGTAATATTGCCAAAATAGTTTAGTCGTTCTAGGGTACTGATTCTTAATAGTCGTATGTACTGATTCTTAAATTTTTCCTTTCACTGTTAGTCACGGTGAAATATAAGAGCTATCTGAACGGCCTAGTACGGAACAGGTCGGCTCTATTAGCAACTTTAGATAATCCACTTTCGGCGGCTGCTGGTAAAACTGACAACTTCTTTCGGTGACACAGACTACTGTTATAAATTGGTCGTGGGAAAATTTATATAAGTAGCAAATTACACGTACCATTGCTGAGCTGTGGGACGAAGAGCAATTTGGCAAGATCATCACTAGTAGGTTGCAGCGCACCGCCACCAAGACGTGCATGGGCCTCGAAGCTAGAGTTATTATTCACTTTCGTGCCTAACCAGCCAGCATAGTGACTGGACTTTGTCAGGGTGAGATGGCCCCAGAAGTACGACACTCACAAGTTATTGTCGGAAGGTCGAGGCTTGACGAACGTGCGTCGCGGTGGTCATCTGAAGAACCTTCCGCGTTTTCCGGCACGTCGAGCGTAGCGGCCGCAGTGAGTCTCTGCAGTGAATTTTCTCTGCCTCCTTTAAACCGCGTTTCATCCCACTATAATAATGGCGTAGTTTTACTTGCTTGGTTCGTCTGTCCGTCTGTCACACTCTTAAGGATTTAGATGGGAGAAAATTCCCGGGTCCATGTTTCTAACTAACAGCGAGACTGTCAAAGGCGGCAGTCCGTATCAGTGATACTGCTAATAACAATATTCAATGTACGATTTACCGTAAACAAGAAGTCATAATGGAAATTACCATCGTTTGTCCCGCTATTTTTGGTGGGGCGCCCCTACTAATTGAGGCATAATTGTCCCGAATGCTTGACTGGTGTGTATGAAATTCAGCTGACGCATGTTTGCAGTTGACCTCCCTTATCGGAGTCGGGTGATTTTTGGTACTAAGTCTAAGAATATTTCAGGTGGAATATGCGATACTATGGCTACAAAGCATTTTTATTAATGAATGAATTTTGTGTGATGTGAGTCAAAGAAATCAAAATGTTATGTCTTTTAGAGAACTGAAACATACAGAGTTGATCATTATCGCCTCTAGACCGAGTCTAGCAGGCTGTTGGTGCGTCGTGTCTACGTTGTGACTTCACGTTCACGTGTGGGTCTTCTACTAAAGATTACTCAGGAATCTCATAATGATATCAGAACAAACAAAAACTAATCTACCAAGTTTCTTACTTTGTAACTTCTGCGCTGGTAGAAATTATAAATTTAAGAAAAATATTGCGTACGCAAGTTAATTCTAGCAGATTCGATAGGTAATTTGCGGTATAATGTATGAGAACAGATAAGGATTTAGAAATGTTGTAAATAAACCTGTGATTATCGAGGATTTAATTTTTTAAGCATTCTGTCCAAAGGCTCCAATTATCATTACCGCTCAAAACAACCATTTCCCTAAGTTGGATTTTTTATTTGCATCTACCATTATCATTCACTCTCAACATTGCGTGTGATATCTCAGCCCTCTAAGTCAAGTTTTCCTGAATGGAAGTTAGCCATCGAATATTTATAAGAAAATAAATTATACTTCATACTCATTGTTTTTTACCAACGTGACCCATCAAGTGGCAAGCATTCGTTAATCCATATCTTTTCATCAATTCAGAACGACGATCAAATCATATTTGATATCATTTAACCTTTGTATCGTTACAGTCGAGTGCCTAGCTTCAGCTTTTTAACTAAGAAAATAACTTTAATCATAAATCCATCATAAATTCCACTACTTTGGATCTAATAAGAAATATTTGGTACGGGATCATATCTGACATTAACAGTTTTTGGAGAAGGGTATTTTCTAGCCGTCGTCCTAGTATTGAATTATTTCTTAAAAGTAGAGGAAAATGCATGTCAAGCAAGATTTATCAATCAACTAACACCTTAGTTCAAGTATCGAAGGCGCAGATACTTCACAAACAGTTTTGCATCAAATTATTTTATACGAATATACATGAGTAGCGAAAGATGATCAAGACTAGCTTATCAAACAGCTATTGAATGATCTTGCATCTAATCAAGCTATACTATACAGGGTGAGCCACAAAAGAAGTTTCCTTTTTTCAAATACTTATTACTCCGTAACTAATAGCCGTAGAAACTTCTATATAGTCGTATTTTTACTGCCATTCAATGTGCTTTCATCAGGTTAAACAATTTGCGGAAACAAGAAATTTTACAGGATGTTTGAAAAAATTTTTTACGCTAGCAAGTCCTAGTTCATCTTACATCATTTAATTTACTTGGCCACATAAACTGTCGATGAACTTAACTTTCCGAATAACTTTAAGAGCTCTTCAACTTTTTCAAACGAGAGTTTGGACAGATCTAAAGTCCTCGTCATTTTACATATTGGTTTCCCGTTTACAGGGTCATATTCCAAATCTTTTCCCCTTCCTCGATATCGTTGAATCCTCTTCTACATCCTAGTTTCTTTAAGAAATTAATGCCCGGAAATTTTTTCAAAGCCTTTATAATCTCTGTCGTTTCTACTCTATCAGAATCAAAAATTTAACGTTAGTCTTATTTCGAAATTTCTCTCTTTAATAGTTTAAGAAAAAGCCTTTCTGTCAAGGGTCCCAGCTCCATAAAGACGTCGTATGCAGCTCGTTGCAATTGAGCAACATTAAGATGAAATTAAGTAATTCAGCTTATTTTACGTCGTTTTAACCTCACTGATTTCAAGCTACAAAAAAATCCGTGAACTTTCCGATCTCATTTCGTACAACACAAAATCTTCATGTTCAGATGACTCTTTCAAGCGATTCCTTTATTCATTACCGCAGAATAAAACTTTCCCTCGGAGTAAACAGAAATGTATGATCAGACGGAAACTCTTTGGTCACAATGCGACCTAAAATCCGAATGTTCCTCACCAGGATATGGCGGTGAGTGTCGCGAACTACTCGTGGGAGGGCACCGGGCAAGATCAAAGCTCTTTTCGAATTGTGTGATTTAACTGTCGCCGAGAAGAAAATTGAGCTGCGCTTAAACTCTTGTCTTTCCCAAAACCATATCCTTGTCTGTTATCAGACGTGCCTGTTGCTTAACAAAGTGCAGCCTTCATTAAAAAAATTGGACATGGGAGCAAAGAAATTGAAATAAGTAAGCTAAATCGGTTTTTAATATCTCATATTGCTGAGATGTTATTCCTTTGCTGAGAAATGATGTGTAATAAGAATTATACACTAATTTTTAATTTTGCACAAATGCAGTATTAGTCAAATAAGAATATGTGTTCATTATTTTAAAACAACGACATTTTCTCTACAAATAAGGAGCAAATTAGGGGAATTTTTTCACCTAATTTTGTGTAAGATATTTCTTAGTTGGATAAAAGTTTTGTCCTACAAAGAGTGATGCTACATTACAGCATCATAACTACTTGATAGAGACATTTATCAATTAAAAGCTCATTTAGATGGATATTGCTTGAATTTCAAGCACATGTTTTGAGTACAACAAAGTACGATAGGGCATCACTGCGCGCATTTGAATGTTCTTCGAAAAGCATAACTGGTAATAACTTACAATGAACTATAGTGCTTTGCTTTCTCAGAGGGCGTAGGATAGGTAATAGGGTTAGGTTAGTTAGGTTTATCTATTGCATGCTATGGGGACTGGCAGCCCAGGGAGCACTGTTGAGTTACCTCAGCTACATATACGCCTTCGGAACCACTATCTTTCGTGACCACTTTGCTTCTCTCAATTTTCATACTTTCTTCACCATCACTTCTTTGTCTTTTCTTCCTCTTATTTCTTGACTTTGCTGTTTTTGTGCGCAAGGGATCCCGTGTGATAACACACCTTATGCTTAGATCCCCCGGTCTCCATGTCGATACTAAATGGACTATTCTCCTTCAGCACTATACGTAGCCCGATCGAGTCACTGAAGTGCTGCTATACTACACTACTACTATTACTATTACTATTACTATTACCTCTACTACTGCTTCTTCTACTGCTGCTACTACTTGTGGTAGTGCTGGAAGTATTTAATATAATTTCACTTAGCTTTGTTATGACATTTTGTGAACTCTACGAATACAATTAGGTTTATTTACAATAAATTTAGCTTATGCACTGTACGTGAGGAAGGGTCATTGTTGGTCACTTTTACAGTACGTACAATAGAGGATTTCAGCAAGAGTTAATTAGCTGTAATGAGAGAGGAGTTTCATTTCTGCCTGAATTGCGGTGATCCCCAGTTGCGTGGCGGTGGTCCCCAGCTGCGTGGCGGTGGTCCCCAGCTGCGTGGTGGTGGTCCCCAGCTGCGTGGCGGTGGTCCCCAGCTGCGTGGCAGCGGTCCTTAGCTGCATCGCCACATACCTCGCATTGCGCTGCAGGAGAACGAGCTCAGGCTGGCAGCTGATAATTATTTTTAGACGCGCGTTACAAACATCATTTATACCTAACTAATTAGGCCTCAAAAGTTGGTCTATTTTCAAATGAAGTGACAGATCTTCACATAAGGTACAGAGAATCAGGATATCAAGAAACATGAACAAATTACGTAGAACATCGTCACAGAACCACGGTATGCTTCATTATCAATATTTTTCATTTTAAATGTTGCCCGGCAATCTTATGCACGTTTCGATTCAAATTCTGAAAAAAATAACATAGACATAAATAAGCGAAAATATTCAGAAATCAGCCACAAGTATTCAATAGTTAGCTAATGCACTTCTAGCTATTTTAAGGATCATGATCAGATCGTGATTTGAGCTTGAAGATCAAGGTCGCGCCCAGGGTACTCAGCATTCGTACTTTATTCTTTGTAACGAGTCACTTCTCTGACGCACAGGTCCGCCTATCCCCTTCTCTGGCACACAGGTCCGTCCATCCCCTTCTCTAACACACAGGTCCGTCCATCCCCTTCTCTAACACACAGGTCCGTCCATCCCCTTCTCTGGCACACAGGTCCGTCCATCCCATTGCCAATAAACTAGTGTTCATCCAATGAAAATAGAAATTAAGTTTAGCAGGGATGACACGTATCGAAGTATTCGAAATTGCTCAAAGCTTCCCTTCAGATTGTCGTTTTGTTCAGTTGGTGACGGTTAGCAAGATTGTGTCATTAAACCACTTCACATGGCTAATGGCGTTCGAAATACATACTTTAATCCATTGATGCTCTGAGCAACCGATTCATTCGCAAAAAGTCATTGCAGCTTCAGTAAAGCTGAAAGCACTCGTAATAACACGTTTCATGCAGAGGTAACTGTGTAAAACCATAAATACTGGACGTCAGCACCGTAAATAAATGGCACTCTCGAGTGCAGTAACACGCTTCAGCCACGCCAACATAAACAATTAGCGAGTTGGCAACAGCGGGCTCCCGCCACTTCAGCAAAACTGAAGGCATTCGTCAGAGCTTTTCAGGGAGTGAAACATTGTTCATAAGACAACATTCCAGCTACTTGGGACTCATTCCCAACGCGCTCTTCGTAAGAAAACATTAAATTCATAAGAGATGTGGGAAAACTTCGCCAAATGTGCGAATCAGGTATAAATAAACGGAATATTTCCGCCATCCATTCTTAATTTGTTCATAGCTTGTATGGTAGGACTCCTAGTTTACTGCAAAGCATACGTACGACAATAGTAAGTAGTAAATGACTGATATATTTCCTAATTTGTCGAGAACTTGCTGATATTTTTCTTAATTTGTTGTATACAATTTTTTCTAACCATTCGTCCGTCTCGTCACTTCATGCTACTCAAATCGCTAGAATTATCTCATTACTGAACTTGCAACTCGCTTATATTGAAATTGAAAAAGTAATCTAAACTTCCATCAGTACCCTAGAGTTTGTTTTATCAGCAAGCACTGAAAAGTATTGAATCGAATTTTTGTATCAAATCAAATTAATTCTGTCGAAAGGTATATATACTCATGTTTACGTAGTGTAAGCTAGTGCAGTTACTCAACTCGCGGGTCTATGTACACCTTATAAAGCTAGCGTTGTTTGTTTTGAAACCTTTCAAATGTGGTATCAATCAATTCCCGATTCCTACTGTAATGTAAGCTAGGATTTTTATTCTCCATGAAAAAATTACTGCTCAGTTCTGTCCCCAAGA
>VOMN01130666.1:0-12100 GCA_014899125.1 Orchestia grillus | reverse complement strand
GACTGCCTAGAAATACAGGGTAAATATGTTGTACATAACACTTTGATACTTTGCTTTGTTGTCTTACTTGGGAGCATTTGAGGTTTTCTGCTAACTTTTGCCATCTGCTAGAAGACTGTTCATCAAATTTTAGGAGGGCGAAAGATTAATTTTATTCAACTTTCGTCTGATGATGTGAGACATTATTAATAATGTAAGTTTCCGTATCAACCCATTCATGCATGAATTAATTTTTCACCGTAAACTAAGTTTTTTTGTTCATTTGTGTTTAGGTGATTTAGCATGTCAGAGACATAAGGTGACAGGAATTTTGACTGTTAGACACAATATGACAGGAATTCAGTATATCAGGCACACAATATAACAGGGATTCAGTATATCAGGCACCCAATATGAAAGGAATTCAGTATATCAGGCACACAAAATGACTAGAATTCAGTATGCTCGCACACAATATGACAGGAATTCAGTATCCCTAATGGTCTTTTCTGATGTTGCCTGTGTAATAAGAATATTCTCTTCAGATAGAGCGTCGTTCTCGGCTATGTATTAGAATTGAAACTCAAGTGTCGGCGGTTTTCCCTTAGATGCTATTTTGTATGGTTTTCACAAAAAGTCTTAGTTCGCCTATCTCATTTATACTTGAATAGCGTTACATTTTAGCGAAGTTTTCTCTTTAGGAGAGCTTCCTTGAACATAATTTACTACTGTGTAAAACTCGATGTTTCAAGGCAATTAGACCGATGATTGTGTTTCGTCTCGGATCGCTGAGTTAGGGTTTTTGAATGATGTGTTCATTATATTTTTTCTGTATCTGCGAGCTGGTTGTTATTGATTGTTCACATATGTTCGGTAATTTTTATTGATGACAGCAAAAGGCCATGCTTCAAAAACCAATTAAAATTTGAAATTGTGGCCTGATTTCGTAGAAAAACCTCTAAAACTGAGAAGAAACGGGTTTCCAGCTCGCTTTCTGCTCAATCGTGTGAAAAGCGACTAATTTGGAGTACCGTTTATGAATTTTCGAATTCTCACGCAATCAAAGGCCCATTTTTGAGCGACGGACTAGCCGCCCTCGCAGGCGTTTTGGTCCTGTCCTGATGTCGGGCCTGGAGTGTGGGACGGAGGTGTTGGCGACGCTCCTTATCTAATCAGCTCCTCGTTCGCTGGATGGCCGTTTGAAGTCACTTCGGGCGTGGTTATTCTTCACTAGAATGACCTGCGCATTCTAATTTTACACGAATAAGGACCAGTTGAAATGATGTAGTCCTGGTTGTATTTCAAATTTGTACCGTTCAAAACATTACTGCATATGAACTTATGTATTTTAGCGCTCAATCGTTGTTAATAATACTGATGTGTTAATCTTATTGATATGTTGCTAATACTGCATGCATACTAATATATATCTTGTAGGCGCATGAATACTTGAAATGCTAATGTTACTTTTGTGCCCCAAGCGGCAAATAAGTGAAATTAAATGCAGAGGTTGCATTACAAACCTATAAATTAATTATTGCGAAAGCTGTTTTGTCCATGTATTACCTGGCCGCAGCCTTTCATCACTATTTCGAAGTTACCTCAAACGATGATAAACTTGAACAGCATCGTTTACATCTCTAGTTTTTCTTCTGGTTCACAGATACATCTCAGAGATTTCATGGTAATAAACAGCATAGAACCTAAGTTGAAGTCCTTTAAATGTGGTTCAAATGAACATGATCCTTGTGATAGAATGAGTGAGCTGCTTTAAACTAGTTCTCAAACTGAGCACTCTAGTGGTTACTCCACTGGCTACCCTAGTGATTGTCTCTATGAAGACCTCACTGGTTACCGTACTAGTTCCTCAACTGATGATCCCACTGATAACCTCACTAATGATCCCACTGCTAATTTCAATAATGATCCCACTAGTAACCTCACTAATGATCTAGCTAGTAACCTCACAAATGATCTAGCTAGTAACCTCACCAATGATCTTGCTAGTAACCTCACTAATGATCTGGCTAGTAACCTCACTAATGATCTTGCTAGTAACCTCACTAATGATCTAGCTAGTAACCTCACTAATGATCCCACTGGTAACCTCACTAATGATCCCACTGGTAACCTCACTAATGATCCCACTGGTAACCTCACTAATGATCCCACTGGTAACCTCACTAATCCCACTGGTAACCTCACTAATCCCACTGGTAACCTCACTGGTTACCCTACACTAGTCCCACTAGCGACTCCACGGCAGTGCAGGGGATGCTATAACCTCGCCTTGTGCGATTTCCTTCTACCGCAGAATTAATTTCATTTAACCTGATTTATAACTTTCTTAATCTATACTAAGTATAACTTCAGAATTTCATTCGATCTAGGCTAAGCGCATTTGTAATAACTGTGAAAATCGTTTAAAGTGAAACATTCTTTGTTGGAAACAATTGCCGCCAATGTAGTTAGCGATTTCCTTGTAAGGTCGCTTGGGACTAAACCAAAATCGTCTTATTCATTACGTACTTAACGAAGCTTAATTACAGTTTCGAAGACTACGTTAGCAATTGCGGTGTAATATTTCGTTGTTTGAATTTGTTAAAGTGGTGATTAAACTCGCTGAGCCTCTGCTTAAAAGTGTTTGTTGAGTCTGTTTGCTGGCATTACGGTGAGACTCCTTTTGTCATGCTTAACGAGCCTTTCTTATGATCCGAATGAACTGACGGTAGTTGTGGGGACGTTGAGTAATGCTCGACGAGGAGCGGTTTGCTATTGTGCAAACTGTCTTAAATTGCGTCATTACAGCTAATGAGGCCCTGACGAAACTATGCTGCTGCATGTGGACACTCAACAGCGTGTTTGCGCGACGCTACGATTTTCGTATCAAAGCTCGTCCTGTTCTAGTATTTGAAATTTCTCTACTTTATTATTCGATTTTTGGAACGGAGATTTTGTTGGAATCCTCAGATTTGGCTGGCTTATAAATTAAAAAAATTATACATGATTTGAAATAGCGGTTCGTTTGCGACGACAATCGGCGGGAATGAAATTTATCGATTTAACGGTGGAAAAATTCTAAATAGTAATTTCTATTACAGCTGGTAGATCTCTGCCTTATTCATCTCGCTAGGACCTTGAAATGAGGGATCTACAGCGGAAAAACTCTGAATGATATTCTTAACAAATACAACTTTTTCGATGTTTCAGAACTTTCGTTCGTAGAACTTTTTTCATTTTTTGTGTAACTAAGTTAAGGTGCAGTTGTAAAATATTAGTTTTTTACAATTGGCCCGTCTTTAGAAAACTCTGCGTTTGAATTCGTCGTCAAGCGTCGGAGGTTGGGCCAGATTTTAAATGATACGAGACCCCGAGGTCCGTAATGAATCTATGAACGTTTTGTTAATGATCGTCCGAAAACAATTTGAATAAAATTAAGCTCCATAATTTAACTGATGCATTTTAGTGAAGCAATTTCAATTTGAAGTGGTTACTTGGTTTTCATGTAGACTTGCGACGAGCTTTTCAAGTATTTTTCAATACTGCCTCGTTCTAGAATTGCTGGTGGAAAGCTTCCAATATCAGAATGAAATTTCAAGAGGCATGATTCTACATGTTTTATTAAACTGTAGCATAAAACATGTCTGAGCTAGAACTTTTTAAGGTGTTTTACATTATTAAGCGCGGGTAGACAAGCATATGTAGCAATGAGAGTTCGCATAGCATTATGTGTTTAGCATGCATGTTAGAAAGATTATTTTTTATTTATTTTGCGTTGCCTCTCGTCGAAGTTCCTGAACTAGCATTGCGAAAACATGCTCGTGTTATTTTCGGTCGATTTATATTCCCCATCACATGTGTAACTTGAAGTAATCAAATCATGTGCGCTCGGGATGCTCTGTCAGCGGTTAATTGTTGTTGCGCGACCGTAATCTACAACAGACAGTGGCGTCCATGCTCTTTTAAGGTGCCGAGTTCATCCTCGGCTGAGAAACTCAACACAAAGACAAACTAAGACAAAGGTTGGGAGAGCTCCTGCGAGTGGGCATTCCATTGTTAGGCCGGGTTCCCTCCCTGGCACCTCCGTTATTAGAGACAGCCTGCCACCGCTGCTCCTGCTGCAGGAATGTGAAGTGCATCCGGCATGAAGGAAGACGAAGCTGAAAAACCGTTGATTTCTAGGCCAGCTTGGAACAAGGCAGTACGCTGACCGCGTCTCTACTTTCACTCTTTGTTGGAAGAAGCCTCCCTTGGAAAGCAATACGGTTGAATCATTTTATCATTGTATATAGCGCTTCATGTCTGTCCTATCTCCGTTAAAAATTTTTTCTCCTTTAGTACGTGAAGGTTACCCATCATTTTACTTATGTCACTGTGGGTTAATAAAGGATAACGAAAAATTTAAGTTTTTTGTCCTGTCAAAAGTAAGAGTTTTTGATCATTTCATTTTGATTTTTAGTTTGAAACCATTGCTTATACTAAAGCGTTTGATAGTTTTAATGCATTACTGCATTTAACATAGGTCTACGGTATTCAAATGAGAAGCCCTGCGCGGTTTACCAAATGGAACCGCGGAGCCTCAGCGGTCGCAACGAACCAGATGCAAGGATGGCGTTTGTTTTGGTACGCGATGTTTTGGACATCTGGACGATGTCCCTATAAACGGTTGATCACGGGAAAATCGAGGCGATCTAGTTGAATTTCAAATTCTTTACTGTTTAAATGAAATGTGCCAACCAATTGCTGAGGGTAATTTTATGGTTGACGTCGTGGTCCTAGGATGGCAGTTGATTTCAAATTTATGTCACGTAATTTGTGTTTTTCATTTTCTGATGGACCCTGTGGTGTTTAAAATGTTAGTAGTGCTCGATGTCCTAGTTCCCTATCTTCATTTATTTCATAACTTTTTCTGACATTGCCGGAAGCTTGTTTGAAGCTCCGACACTGTCTCGATCCGATTTTCATAGCTAGTATCTTGCTTTGATTTATTACCAGTCCTGATGTCATGCTGATAATGACGATCAGAAATGTTCATACCGCTCACACTGGCCCATTAAAGTTTTACATATATATTTTTAATTTCGGTGTGATAGAATGCTAATTACTTCAAGCACTGAATTTCAGGTATGTGCTTAATTAATCCATCTTTTATAGTTAGCGTTATGGGACTATACTGCTGCTCTTTTCCGGTGTTTGTTCACAATTTCTCAAATCTGCAAAGGAACGAGAAATAACTGAGAAAAGATTGAGGATGTCCGGTAGGCGTATTACGAGTTTGTATTTTTTATGTTCATCAAGAAGCAGGTTATTCAATTGGCCGCATTGTTTTTCTTGTGACGTCTACAGGGGAACCTTTCCAAGTAAAACTCTAACTCAACTGCAAATAATTTCCTGGTACAAAATCATGCAACACGTGTCTTCGCGCAATTTGTTCCAAAGTTCGCCTGAAAAATAACCTTTAGACAGTTCTTATTCAACTCTTTAAGGTACTGCCGTATGGTAAGCGTGCCACCGAGACAAAATACTTCACTACTTTACGTGCAAGCCTACGGCTGTACTAACCCGAAAACTGAATGTCCAAGTACCGCTGTCTGAAAATGTTACTGTTTTTTTACTTTGTTAATATGTGCGTCGGGCTTTCAGTACATAACAACAAAACCTACCCCGTTTCCTGAGCCTGGAAGTGTTGAAATAAATGGAGAAGTTGTACTTTCCCGTAATTTCTCCTCACCATCGACCCCGCGTGCCTCCTGCAAATCCTGTTCTTGGTTCTGCAAAGCTGTTCCTGCCTCCAGCTCCGCCCTCTCTTCGTTTGTGTAGCTTGCAAATATGAATTCTACTGACGCACACACAGTTAATATTTATTCAATTCAAGTTTCTTCCTGCAAGTTGAGGGTGCATACGCAAGTTTGGCCCCAATCTCGGGTTGATCGTGTGAAACTGTGGGTACCGACTCTTGGTCTGCATGGAAGAAAGTGTTCAATGGTCACCTGGGTGGTTGTGACTCTCATTCGTAGTTATTTGCCGTGGTTGATTTATTTAAGCTCTCTTTATTAAGTTATGTTTAATTTATCTTATGCATTGGGTGTTTTTCCAATTCTAAGATTACGAGTACACTACGAGTCCAGCAAAAGGTAGTGAATTTTTTTATGCGGCGTCTGATAATTCCTAAATTACGCTTGTGGCCTGGCAAAAAGCCGTTTTGATATATTTTTTTTTCTCGGCAATATCTTTATTTTCTATTGATAATGTGCAGGGAGAAATTGCAATTCATAACCTAATTTACCTTTTACGAATAAATTTCGTTGCACTATGAAAATTTAGATGGCATTTGTTATTCAAAGGTTCTCCTATTTTAATTTTATTCTATGAGACCTTAATTCGGAATGGATTGGACTTAATTGCGCCAGTGGAGATCTCGGACGCGTCAATATTTTTTGAAATATATACAGCACTGACCAGAAGATATACCGATCGTATCCAAGTTGCCTCAATTTTTCGTATCACGATTGTGTAAAACTTTCAAGCTAAGTTATTCAACATGTTGCTACCAAAGACCTCCTTCTGATGATCTTTCGGTGAAAAAAACAATTGTCCTAATTTATGAACTAAACTCATTGTGAGTATTGATATATTGGCTACTATTGGATCAGGAATTATGTTCATGAAGAATATCCTCGTTAACATTCTTTTAAGGTGAGCGTTCCTCATAAATACTCTTAACGACTCGTCCTGGCTGAGCAGTGGTGTTACTGAGGGTCTTCTGTGACCATAGTTTGAGTTCTGCAAGTCACTGCATTCTCTTCCCGCTTTTCTCTTGTGAGAGTGGCCTACATATATCGATTCGACGTGCCTGTTTACTTAATTCTCGTACGTTGATTTTCAGTTTATTCGAGACCCTTACATCGTTTTTTCTGCCTGATGTAGCGCGATGGCTGCGTAGCCACTTCAATTTTGCGCCCAAGTGCCATCTCAAGGTTCTCAAATGTCACGTGAAGACTAAAATAAGTTAAGGCTTAGTGGGGCTGAATCTTCAGACTTAATAATCTATCACAAAAGAAGTTGAAAACAGTTATCATCCTAACTTATTGAGCCGTATTTCTATGATATCTGCAAGAACACAGTGTTCTGTCTATTTGTTTCTTACCTAATTAAGAGTAGAAGATGTATTGGTATCCGCTACTGACGCTTTCAGAGTGTGTGGTTAAACGAGAACTATGGAAAGGCAGCGCTGCTAAATGCCTTGAGGTTGGCAGCGGTACTTTGCGGTGTGTGCCAGTTGGTTGTGTTAGCCTGAGCCTCCTTGCTTCGTTGTGCCCTCGAACAAAATCCTTGTCGCGACACCTCCTGCGTGTGAATTTGTAGCTTTGGTATTCGTGAGAGTAGTTCAGAACAGCTCGAAGAATAGCATTTGTATCGAAAGAATCGAATTTTCTGATTTTGAAAAGGGATAACTGGAGGCTTTTTTTAATATTTTGCTGTTTCATTTCTACGTCGTGTCACTTAGATTTAATCGACGCCGAGCGTTTTGGGTGAGAGCTTATATGGTCTAGAAATTTTAATAGCTAGGTACCTATACTCGGAACTTTACACTTCTTTACTGGGGCTTTGTTGCGTTATAAATTATTGCATCTTAGTAGCCTAGTATTTCGTATATTATTATGGAATTGCTAAACGACGCGTCAGCCATCTTCAAGGCGCGCGTCATAGTTAATTAGGTTTGTCTTATGTTAAAGCGAATTTATTGCATGACATTTTCCTTAGCGTTCAACTTCTTAACCTTTCATGAAAAATTGAACCTATAGTCATGTTTAGTTCATGCTAGCACTATTTTACTGAGCAGACATTATGTGATATTTATTACTATTTTATCCTTCTTGATCATGTAATTTTTAGATTAAACTCTCGACTAAAATAATTCGAAGAAATATTAAAGTTCCGTAATTTCTACTTCAATGGTTACTAAAATCAAGAACTCATTTTAGTTATTCTGAAACCCAAGCCGTACTTCATCAGCGGGATCACGTGTTAGCGTTGACAGGGGTTCAACGAGCGCTAGAATAATGATTGAATGTGTGAAAAATTACATATTTCTTTAATCTCCTGGTACTTATGTACGAAAGGTATAAATTGCTCCTATGTATTAGTTCAATCAAAACCTTAGTTGCGAGATTTGCTTTTTTAGGGACTCCGTGTAATTGTTGCCAACTATACACTACCACGTTTGAGCTTAGTAGTGGCCGAGTTTTTATCAGTTGCTCCATGTTATTTTTATCATTAGCTTGAAAACTTTTCGATGTAATCGGTCTTGACCTACGGCCTCTTAGGTGGCCTTGGAACCTCCAGCGTGTGGCCGTAATCTCTGCCATCATCCAGCACTCGCTGAATACTTGGTGAATCATGACCATCAGTCTTTATGTTGCGCGAAGCTTTGATTGCTAACCTCTCAACATCGCTTCTCGTATAAAATAACTCGTTAGATTGCAGTCCTTTGAGTAGGGTTGCCAAACTTCAGCTGTGGAGTGGTCAAAGAAATGATCACTGACTCCAGCTTTTTAGGAGGGTGCCGTGATCGAGCGGTGATAATGCTGCCTAACGTAAAGGAAAGGAAAACGGGGAAAAATTTGTTCCAGTCAGGTTCATGTACGTGTTGGGGTGGGTTTCAAATGCCTTAGGATTACTGACAGGGCATCTGAGGGCAATGAGCAATGTGAGCAATGCTAAACTTTAAAGCCTTTTTCTGACGTTCTGAAAAAGCAGCGCTTGGTACCAGATGTTTCTAGGGGCCTCATATGATGTATACTAACTCTCCATACTGAAAAACTAGCCCATTATAACACTACTCGTGACCCTTTTCCGTAAAATAAATGAAAATTATAATGACATAATAGAACAAATACTATGATGTAGGCACCCATATTCAAGTGTTATTTTTATTATGAAAGTTTCCGTCGCCTGTTGATCTTATGGTGAAACACTGTGTTGGAACAAGTCCACAAAAAAACCTAATTAACACGATGTACGGCACAACATGAGCGTCGACGTCGAAGTATCAGAAAATTATAAGTCGTAATTTGTATGTGCAAGAAAGCTTAGTTCTATTATCTTGGAGGTGAAATTCGCGTAAGCTGTTCACCATTACATGGCTTCATTGTTTTATTCAATGGCTTTGATTTAGAGACCCTGTCGCTTAGTTCGCGAAAGAATTATGTTCTTTGTATTTTTCACATAATTCCCTGATGTCTCGTGAAGTATACATTAGGGTAGGTTTTAAAATATTTCTCTTGAATATTGTTTTTATACTCGGTACAGGAAAAAAGATTATAAAATATCTTTTGAATTTAGAACTGTATTAAATAATATATCGACCTAACTCTTATAAGAATGTAGAAGCATGATCAACTTTACGAGGTTCTTCATTTTTCTTTCAGTTAAAATACTTTCAAGTGATTTGATGGTACTCGTATCAGAGTATATTTCAGATCTATTTACCGCTAATTCCGCGAGACTAAGTCATTAACAACATTATCCGAAAACTTGATCATTCCCTATATTTCGCCATTATTTTGCGCGCATGTTTAACCGCATTTCACCATGCAGTACCTCGCCTAAAACTGGCATGGTGCAGCCATCAGCGCCTTGAACACCTCTATTTTTGTTATGAAAACCACTGTTGCGGGATGTTTTCTCGCACCAAAATATTTTGCGCGCCCGCCGTATAATGACCGTATTTAGGGACCGAGTGATGAATTTGTGTGGGCAGAAACACGGCCTGCCTGATCTTCAAACCTATATTTGAGCATGTTTACCTCCGGCTTACCGTCTTGATTAAACAAATGGAAATCTATATGCTGCGTGCCCTGATGAGGACTGATGCTTGTTTTTGTGACGGGTCATCTGCTTAACAAAAATGTACCGTAACTCTCATGTTGAGGAGTTTGTTTCTGGTGTGATCATTGTAGCGTTGGAGTTTCCTCCTCATCGTGTTCACTGTCCTTACGTTTCCTTCAACGAAATTTGACGCACAATAAAATTGACGTTGAACAAAATTTGGGTATTAAGATAAGACCTCTCATGAAATATCATCTTCGTTAGATAAGGATCTAACGAGCGCATCGTGTTTCACCGGGCGGTTGAAGTTATTAACATCAAGCGTCCGAGTAAATAAATGTTTACAAATGGGTTCATTTTTGATGAGTTCGCCACGGATTCCAACGATGCCGAAACCTTTCGTGAGATCAAGGAACAATTTCAAAATTGGAAAAAAACATCCAAAATTACCTCTGTGAGCCACTGAACGCCTGTATTCGAACATATTTTCGATATAAAGCGTTTTTCTCTCATCGAAATAACTTCTCTGCTGTGCATCATGTCGACTAAATATGTTAAGAACCATTCTCTACTGGTCATTTGAAGCGATTAGGAGCCCCATATGACGCTATTCAGACACATCTGTGTAAGTTGCTCGCTTTTCGGTCATCCAGTTTCAGTCGTGTGCAACTTTGTGCATAATTTGATTAGCTCTTGCTAGGATTCCTATGCATAAATTCATGAGCGAAATGCAAATTTCGTGCTCCGTGTTATCTCTAGGCTCGGCTACCGTTTGTTTGTGCGACTTTTTTCTTCACTTTGGGCTTATCGATGAACAATGTTGAATTGTTTCGACGCCCATTTGAAGGGTTAATAATTTCGCGCGAATGTAAAAGTATGCATGAAATTTTCTGCAGAAATGTACAGTAATTTTAGTACATATAACTTGAGACCGTAATTGTCACACTTCACTCGTACAATTCGTCCTGCGGGACACAGCACAAAGGGAGAACAGCGCGGTCCCAGACCTGCGGGTAGTCGTACACTACCTGATCAATCAGTCCTTCGTGGTCCATGTCGAGGTGTCTAATGGGGCGGAGACGGCCGACTGTATTCGTGTCAGAGGACTTCGAATGTATCGTATGTAATGATTAATTTCGAAGATATAATTTTGCTCTGTGGGCAGTAAACAGATCTATGTTCATTTGTGAACATGTATGATTATTTTCTGAGGATGAAAGAAATGCTTGAAAGCTTTTTAATAATTGCGCCATCACACAGAACGAGTGGAAATGCAGATTTGAATTTTTTTGAGTTTAATATGACTTATACCTCAACCTCACTCCATGAATTCTAATTTGAACGACGATGGACGAATTGCTTCCGTCTGCCGATTTGATCAAGTTTATAATGTCTGCTAACCCTCATGAAGGCATATCTATCATAGCTAAGCTATCTATGATAGTTATGAGAACCTGGTGAGCCAAAAATTGTTACTATCAAGTGAAGGGTTTCTGGAGGAACTCTTAAGAGTCGAAATTGCTTGAGATTGTGTCATTACCGAAGAGCCGTCTGTCAACAGCAACTGCAAGTTTTGAGACGGCAGAACATACTGTCCCTCTGACACAGATATAACGTCACCCACGTAGTGCTTGGCTGGGGGCGGGGAGTGGGGAAGAGTTCAGGGGGCTCATTGCCACACACCTGCCCCAGGTGTTGCAGGTCTGCCACCTGTGGCCGCGTGAGTGTCTAGCCTCGTGCGCCTCCAACGTTCCTGCTCGATCTGTTAGGCATTCCTGACTTGAAATTTTTCATGGAAACACCAGTGAACTTTTTGAGCATTATGTGCGGTCCTCTTCAGGGTCACTTTGAATTTTTGTAGGAAAATCAGGTGCTTTCGTGTTCTGTTGAATATACATTAGAGAGGTGCAATCCGTTAAAGGCGGATATTGCGCAATTTTTATCATAATTCAAACTGCTAGATGTATGATTTATATTTGTGAATGGCTTTTTCAATGCTGTGATGCAGTCATTTTAAAATCTAGACAATTTAGTTTTAACATTTGTTTCTGTGTATCTGTTACACTTCGTGTGCAATATTTTAGCTACGAAGTTTTTCATTATTTTTTTAGAAACTATTATTTGTATTTCTGTGTTATAGTTTCAGTAATAGCAATAGTCTTTAATTTGATACTGAGAATCAGAAGCTGCATCTGATGAGAACCAGAGGCCAGCATGGCACTCAGTACAGGACAGGGCGGCACCCAGTACAGGACAGGATGGCACTCAGTACCAGGACAGGATGGCACTC
>VOMN01130663.1:0-47882 GCA_014899125.1 Orchestia grillus | reverse complement strand
AGTGACAGTTGACAGGTTAATGAACATATTTCGTCTTCGATTTCTAAGAAAATTGGACTTTTGGTTCAAGTTATACTTTCCTTTTAGACGACAGAAATACCAGTCGAGGACGCCTGCGACCATTCGTGCAAGTGCAGGCGAGGAGCCCGTTTCACCGCACGGAGACGCAATTCACAGGCTCATGACCAAAATCGTTATCTACGTTTTTCGCAAACAACATCATTAGTTTACGTTTTACGAATGCAAAAATAGCTAAATCAGCATTTATTATAGTGTATTCTATAAAATTAATTTCTATCTGTTTATGATAAATATAATTTAGTATGTTCCATAGGGTGTTATAAGGATAAAGAAAAGGGTAGCTAGGTTTCAGATGCACAATGCCTCTCCTAAGACAACGCTGCAGAGTCGTCTCCAGATTCCGGCATCCTCCAGTTTCCTGACACGAGTGCATCAAATATTGATAGCCCTAACCTACAAACAGTACGGCATAAAACTCATAATTAAGATATTAAACGACGGTAGTATGCCTATTTCATGTAGGAAAACAAAATCCAAATAGGTCGTTACGTAAGCATGAAATGGGGGAGTCATTTAGGCGATACGTTTCTCTTATATTTCGTTTATTTAGGCGACAAAGATTGAAGTGAAATTCTAATTACATCACATGGTTTTTGAGCCAACTCGTAAGACTGCAGTGCTGTGGTTACTGAGAAATTCGTTGTTCCTAGGAAGAGGAAAACGCAGGACCGGTCTCCTCTACAGGAGGGGACGGCGACCAGGTCAACAAAGATGACAAGAAGATGCACTGATGTCCATCATATCAGCAAGACGAGTGGGTTTAGCACTGACACAACGGTTGAAGGAGATAAGGCCACGTCAACATGCTAAAAATGACCTTCACTGGCTCGCTTCAAGCAAGAAAAGTGTCCTTAGTGGGAAAACACCAATCAAAGGAAAAATACCAAGGTCCATTCGCGTGTTCTACAGATATCAGCATTCGGTATCACCGGTTCTTTCAAAAACTAGTGTTTCAAATGAGGAAATATTTAAACATATTTTTTCCCTGTGCCCATGAACTACGCACAAAATATTTCTACTAATGGAATACTGTTTGAATTTTATAATCGAACAAATTTAACTCTTCCAAAGGAAATTTTTTGTTGAAACAAGTTCACGGCCTAACAAAAGCGATACGTTTGCCCATTATTATTTCTAAAGAAGCAAGAAAGGCTTTAATAATAGACCTGAGCATGCATATTTCACAAAGAGTAAGGGTATCTTTAGCTAGAATCAAATGCAAAGCTTTAGCTGGCCGAGAACTCGGTAAATAAAATCTATTGAGATCACCAATCCGTACCTGGCAATTGACAGGAGTTGCAATAATGCACCCGCCATAGCTCTGCCCAATCCCCGTGATCCCAATCGTTTACTATACCTCCCCTGAAAAGCACCGCTCCTGCAGGCTCCGAATTTAAAATGCCGTCGATTTAAAGGATCCGCGCACGCCGCTTTGGCCTTCGTTTGCTACAGTTAGCAGGACGCCGTAGAAACTCGAATGATGCTAAGGCAGTACAATGTTCAACGATACGTTGCATTTAGTCACGAAGCCTATCAAAATCTCACAAGAACATAGCTGAAAGAAAATTCTCAAAAATAGTAAAAAAGCAGCAGAGAAAAGTTTAGGTATCAGTTCGTTCAAATTAAAACTTGCCAACGTCGTAATTTACAAGAGATGCTGCCAGAGAATTTTGAAGCGTTAAGTTTAACTAGGAGAAATTTTAAAAGAAGTAATGTACTTGGTATGGAGCTGAATGTCGTGCTGGAGAAATTAACGAACGCACACTAATTCTACGTGTGTCCGAGGAGGCGTGATGAAAGCCTTCACGCACACAGTACATACAAGATTTCAGTTCCTGAAGTTAAATAATTTATTCACAATGTACATGATGGCATTAGTACTCTTGGTAATAATTAGTACTTTGAATTGAACAGGTCGCTGTTCAGTAAGAGCACGTTTAAGCATAGCTCGCAGTACACAGAAGTAGTTTATCGTTAGCAAGAATTCGGTGTTTGATAAATGTGAGCGGGGAATTTCCCACGAAGCACTAGTGAGCAAACAATCTGGCATTGATAATGAAAGCTTTTTGCAGCTGAGTTAATGCGACGCTTCAGAGCAAACCGATAAAGAATGTTTTATTACAGCAGAAGATAACTAATATTAAGTTATCATGAGAAATATGACACTCGATGACCCTATGCTCACATATTTTGACGTTAAAGTTACGCAGTGAAAGTATTTGGTGCTCTGTCCCGTGCGGGGGAGGAGACAGCAGAGCCTTGCCGTTGTACTTGCGCAACACTCGCTCGACTTCATGTGTATTTTTAGTTCAGGGGAGAACTTGTTTCAAATACATATCTCCTCCTAAAGAATGAAATCTGTGCTATTGTAAAATACGAATAATGCCTTCATAGAACTGCTTAGAAAAATGAATGGATCGTTGAAAAGCAAATATTGAAATAGTTCCTTGCCTAGTTGAGAGCTGTTGCAGCTAGCCGAACCTCTGAGCACAACACGTGCCGCTCAACTTAAGCTCCTCTTCCCGCCCACACTCAAGTGGGCAGACCACGTGCCAGCTTAGGCCCTCACACATCCTCCATTCATTTTTGTTACGGATTCTATATTTACAAACCCCAAAATATTGACTACTATATTGACTACTAGTGACAAACTTAGTCAGTTTAGCATGTTGTAGAAAATTGACTGTTCACACTGTTCCCTGCCAGATAGTTCGCACACAACCAATTTTTTATAAATATTGAATATCGCCGTTTGGACCATTGAATTTTGACAAAATATTTTAGGAAGTTGGGACGCCTATTTATATATACATGTGCACATCTACGCAACCGTTGGGGAATTTCCTAGTCTTCATCAAAAAGAGAGAGAACCTGGAAAACTTTGAAACATTTTTAATTCTACAATGTTTTTCGAGAAGATAAACAACTCGTAAAAAATACGAGCAGAACGTTTCGAGCATTCGCGCTTCATCAGCAATGAAATATTCAATATCATCATCAAAAACGAAAAAAACAGGAAAAATAACGCAATTACAACTTTTTGTAGTTTAAGTGTGATTAACTACTTGTTGACTAGGGATGGTTGAAAAGAACTGACATAATTATTCAAAACAAGCTTCAATATAAAAATGAAAAAGAATTTTAATTTTTTTTTTAAGGAATATTTTACCCAACCTAAAATCCTGAAACTATTCAAGTCTACGGTAGTATTACATTCAAAGGCGTGATTCAGGACGGCTGGGTGGGATGGGCTCGTTAGCGTATTCCTCGCCCGATGACTTCTACCTTGATGCTCGGCAGTCCTGCAACCGAGAGTACGGGAAGTCATGCCCACATACTCAGATGTACAACGTGCACAACTGTTTTTATACATCAAGGATGCCTGCTTCTCAGTAGGGTGTCTATCTTTGAACCTAAAATACAACCTAATTTCATATCTATTCAACAGTATAATTCTAAATTTAACATCCCTCAAATATTTGCCTGAAAATTCCAACATTTGTTTTAGCATTTTTTTTCTGACTGAGCCAAAATAAGGGAAATGAAAAGATAAATATAAAAACAAAATTGAAAGACACAACATAATGAAAGTTTGTCTAAAATTTATTTTCGATTAAACGTCTAGCAAGCCAACATACTTGAAACTTCAACAGAAAACAAATTCTGGTCAATAGAGGGAAGTTGTACAACAGAGTATGAATCTTGACAAGTTAACGGTTTCATATATAATAAAGTCATGTATGATACGTGGCAAAAATATTCAACAATTTTTGGGAAACAGCTTTCACACGATAATTATGGTATTTTTCCGGTCACAGCGTATTTAATTGATTTTGAGACATTCTAGATGTTTTGAGAAGAAAAATTGACATGGTTCGTTATAGAATTAAACGGTTTGTCACTGATGAGCTGTCGTAGTACATAATCACCTGAAAAACGTCATGCAGAAAGTCAACGTAGCCTTCGAATTTCTATAGAAGCGAATAATTCAGCTTTATTCTCATGGAATATAGTACAGAGAGATTTCAACACTGATTAATGGGTCATATTACCGTTGGTTGAATTATTCGTTAAGAAATGTGGCTCAACTGTTAACTTACCACGCTTAGGTGGTCCACAACATATTGATCTTCGGTCTCGTAAACTTTTGATGAGTAAGAATAAAAATAAGCCGATGATTGCTCGCAAAGATTTAAAACTGATCTGGAAGCCGCCGGAACAGGACTGGGTGAAAGAACCATTAGCAGAGAGCTTCACGGTAATAGGATGAAATGTTTCAGACCCCATAAAACTTCCATACTGCGCAACAGCCCCGTTGTAAGTCGTCTAAGCTTTGCAAAACAACACTTGGAATGAGGACATGAAGCTTGAAAGACTTTTTTATTTTGTCTGATGAAACCAAGACTGAATTGTTTGGTCTTAATTCCGCATATCATATGTGGACACAAAAACCAGCCAATGAGAGGCACAATACCATAACTGCGAAGCAGGGAGATCGCAGTATAATGGCTCGGGATTGTTTTATGCCACATGACACAGGGCACTTCATATCATTGATGGGAAGTAGATAGGGCCATGTACCGCCAAATATTGGAAAAAAGAGACTCACTCCAAGCGCGAAGCGTTTATTCCAAAAATAGAAATAGACGTTCCTGGAAAATAATGGTCCGAAATACAAGGCAAAATTAGCACCCGAATGGTTTATAAAAAATAAAATGAATGTTCTCCCATTGGCAAGCCAATCGCCGGACCTCAATCCTATTGTACATCTTTGGGGAGTACTGAAGAAGGTTCATCAGAGCGGTCCGATGAATTTTAAAGAACTTAAGAAAATATGTGTGAAAATGGGCTCATATACCACCACAAGCTCTCAAACGTTTAAATTCATCAAATGAAAATGTTTCTGAGCAGTATTTACCAGCAAAGGTAAATATTAAACATATGAAACTGTTTTGCTAAATAATTTTGTCCTGCGTCGTATACGTATGTTTTGTGTTTATACGAGACTCTATACGTGTAAAAGAAGAAATTTTGTTCAACATTTTCAATCTACATAATGAAATGAATATTTTGTGTGAGTTCTACGAATGTTGGCTAGCTCGATGTTCAATAAAAAATGAAATGTCAAGTGTGCTATTACTCCTGTCCCCCACAAAGTAAATGCATAGATGGAAAACTGTGAACAAATTTGAGTTAAATGAATAAAATTCACACCAATGTTATAAAACAAAGAATAAAAATAATGAAGTCAATCCTAGTTCAGCAAGGCAGTAGAGGAGAGCAGCTTTTACAATGCTCACTCGCAAAGAATTATGCCCTTCCGTGGCTGCGCAGTGCGATGGCCGAGTTCCAGGAAGTCAAACATCGTTCCATTGCAATCAAGATCGTAAACAATCCGGTATTTCATTTTTCAATGAACGTAACCGGAACAAGGACTGAACTCGTCAGATAAAAGAAAAGCCTTATTCTGTATTTCTTATTAAAGCAACGTATTTTCCCCTACTGCGCCATTGTGCATTGTGTCACAACAAGAAATATGATTACAGTTCAAGTGTTGATCAATTTAAAACTGTGTGACATGCGATGCCTTTTTTTCTTCGTTAACTTTTCCCTCCCCCACGTCCCAAATACGTTAAACTCAATATAATTACTTCTACTTATGATATCGACTTGCTTAATTAAATAAAAGTGCAGCCTACCAGAAGGATATATTGTATCAGGGTTTTTGTTTGTGTTGCACATAAAATAGCACCAATGAAAGTAAGGGAAAATATGAATAATACAAAAAAATGTTACTCAGCTAGAAAATAATTTGGGCAGAAAAGGATTTTTAGGAACGAGGCTGAAAAGTTCGATTCGTGTTGGTTCACTTGATTGAAACCTGACGACGAGAATCGAACCAATTTCATTCATTTATTCCACTTTTCAGCCTAGTTACACTCCGACCCCTCTAAGCGACTCCGCGTCTTGTGCAGCCCTCACTGCGTCTGCTGCCGGCGTCCCTGCGCGCCTTCCTGCACCTAGACCTCACCTCTCCGTCTTGCTCCGGAAAGGGGCTCCTGAAATGACTCTTCTTTGGCGTGAATCTCTGACTCACTACTGCCACTAACATGCCATTCTGTATAGTCATGAGATACTATGTTTAACTGAACTCCAAATACTGTTGCGTGAATCCTTGGTTTACTACCGCCGCTAACATGCCATTATATAAAACCATGCAATATACGTTAAACTGAGCTCCAGAAGCGGTCGCACGAGTATCATATGATTTACGTATTGCAGAGCGTCTTGGCTCGGGTTTGCAAGCCCTAGAAAGAGGGGTGAGTGCGGCCAATCCAAAGGAGTAACATGACGCAACTTGCGGAAAAGGAACAACGGTATGGGAGCAGTCCAACGTTTGGAGCTTTGTATGTACTATAATTTTTCCAAACTTTCAGTATGTACAGTGTGACACAGAAAAACGGGACCATATGAAAAACTTTATAAAATAAAAATCTAACAATAAAAAATGTTGGACAACAATTGAACTATAACTTGCCTTATATGAGACAGTAATCCAAATTATCAATGTTTAAAAATTACGTTCGGTATAAGGCGGCCTTCTCTATGTATGCATTCTTTCAATCTGCTCTGGAGGTTCATCATTGATTGCTGCAACACCTGATGGACTATTTCTTTTTCATTGGGTTTTCCCAAATTTTCCACCGTTTTTCTGTGATACCCTCAATATTTACATCATAACAACACTTGTGGATTCGTAGAGCAGGGCTGGCCTGCTTTTACGAATTATCGTCTCGCATTTGTAGCACACAAGTATAAAGCATCTTTAGCCTTACACTGAAAACAAGGAGTGGTCAACTGAGGTCTTCCGATTCAATATTCTCCTAACTCGCATACTCGTACCTCACGCCAGCTCACCATTAGGTGTTCGCCCTCGACTGCAGGTACCGGTGCACCTGTTAATGCGACGCCTGCACAGGCAGTGTAAATTCTGATAAAAAAACTCAGACGAATTACGGATCAGAGTCCGTTTTTGGCGTCATGTGAAGGAGGACAGCGCGTTGTCTTATGAAGGGTGACACACAACGCTGTTCGAAAGTAAGAAGTTAAAATTCAAAAACAAATTTTTATAACAGTGAAAAAAGAACAGCTGGAAGGGTATACAGTTCATTCTTACTTCATAACGCAGATATCTAAAATTATAAACCATCAACTAGTTTTTGGTGCAGTACTTAGTCCCCTACCCCGTGTGTTTATGTTTGTTCTCGTAAAATTTTATAGTTTAATGTTAGGGACGCTAATCGTAGTTTTGCGACTGATCGGTCGACTAGGTCTTTAATTAAATTAAATATATTTCATCTTCGGTAAAATAGATGTGCAGGGCGACTTCTGCAAGGAAACAAAACTGAATCTGTGTGCGATGCAAAAAAAATAAAACACCCAAAACAAAGTCAAATTTCCTACAGAGTCAGTTTCTAAGTTTCATCGCGTGTAAATAGTTTCAGAATTATTTCAAAAACGACGAGTCACACAGCTCTTATTTTGCGGCAGTCCGACAAGCCAACAGGCCTCAGAGGACGAGCAGTACTTAATGACTCCCGCTCATTTTAGACCTGAAAATCGAACAACTCTCGACTGCCTAAAAACGCAATCGGCCTCGCGAGCTGTTGAAGCTAAATTTGACGCACCTCTAAAGGAGACGAGATGCAGCAAAGATTTTTACTGAAAATTGAAGAGCTGCGATTTTCTGTAGGATACATAGAATGTCAATACAGAAGTAAAACAGCATTTTCATTTTTTCTAGTTTACATTTTTTGTCTATTTAAGAAAGAATAATAGTATTTCTCATATTGTAGAGACTTTTTAGTACTCTTCTTGCACTGCTCATAGAATATTACCTGCCGTTTCTTATAAAATATCACTCATTCTAATTGCATCTCTCACTAACTCAGAGTTAATTTGAGCACTGAAAGCTATTCAAACAATTTGAGACCGTGTTGACCCTGGTCAGTACGCACCCTGCTCAAGAAACTTCCTGCGAAGATAGACGAACAAATTACGAAGTGAGAAGCTAATTTCAAAAGCAGCGTTGACATACTCGCACTCGTTTGCTTCAATTTCAAGGTAAAGCTTAATAGCGATCGTAAGCCATCTCGCCTAACTTAATATTTCATCAGCGCTCACAAACACAGCAAATGAAGTCACTTTCCTGTCGTAAATTTTCAGTCATTTTTTTTCGGACCCACTCTCAGCCAATCCCCGAGCACGTTTGTTTATTATTTTGCCAGTCCGAAGAGGCAGGCAACGTGACGTCACAGCAGCTCTCAAGTGCTACGTACAGACAGACTGCAAGGCGTCTGCGTTGTGTCGTGCGGTGCTTCGACTGAAATAAACGGAACCTTTTGAATGGGAATGTGACCTACCCTCTCTTTCAACATCATTTAAAAGTACGAAGATGCCTGTCCTAATGTGCATACATTAGAACTCGGCATAACCCGTTATTGCAATTACATTTGTTTTGCAGAAAAAACGATGCCCAGTCTAAGAAACAACTGAAGCCATGGCAGTAGATGGACTTGATTTCTAAGCGCAGCTAATCTCAACGAAAAAGAAGGAATAGACGGAGCTGAAGCTCTCAAAAGTACCGCAGAGAACGGCACAGTTAGCGTTGCGAGAACCATGGCGGTCGTTGCGCAGCACAGTAATGAACGGTGATGAGCTAGGGATCAGGGGTGCGTAAAAAAAACGTATCACTTTTTTCTGGGTAAACGTGGGAAAATGAAAGCGGATATTGAGGAGCCTAGAAAACAGTAAAGATCGGCGTTATCTAACAGGAATTATGAAAATAAGAGATTTGTCAGCAATCAGAGGTACATAAAAAACTGTTATTGATTATTCGAAAACGAAACAAGGAAAACAACTACAGAGTGATGGCAAATATGAGCATTTCGGCAAACATGCAATACGGAATGAACGTAACATGCAATACGGACTGAACGTCAGCACTTGCAACAGTGAAATTTACTTCACATTTATTGGTGGACAAGGAGCAGATTGAAAAATGGGAAGAAATTCACATTTTTTCCTATTTCCATCACATTTCCATCTATGAAAGGAGTGAGACAGTCACTCTCTCCAAAATTAAAACGTTTCCACCAAGCAGACATGGATAAAATACAGAACAAACATGCAAGCCTACAGTTTTGTCTTCTTGTCTTTTCTTAATATCGAAAATATACTCATAAATGAAAAACGGACATTCGGGAATCAGTAGGGAAACAATTTCTCTCAGTAAAATTGCTTTCCGAGTAGCCCGAGTGACGGTGCTGGCGGCGTTAAGTAGTGCGGCGGTCGAGTCTGGTTAGCAACGCTAGTCCTCACAATTGCTAAGGACGAAATAAATAAAAGTTAACACATGCAATAAATAAATAAAAAGTTTTATTTCACTGAGGCCAAAAAACGACCTGAAAGTAGTCACGAAGGAGAACGAGAAAACCAAAATGTGGGGAGTAGTTTGGGTGACTCCAGCCCCCATGCAGGGAATAGTTTGAGTGACTCCAGCCCCCGTGCAGGGAATAGTTTAGGTGACTCCAGCCCCCGTGCAGGGAATAGTTTAGGTGACTCCAGCCCCCATGCAGGGAATAGTTTGGGTGACTCCAGCCCCCGTGCAGGGGTCCCACTGCGCCCACTGCACTCCTAAACACGCACTCGCTTCACAGCCCCTCGACTTGAGGAGCTCATACCCTTAAGCCAATTAAAATACCCTCGTTCCCTTTGCCGCGCAGCGTCTTTGAATCTCCAATCTAGTTACCTGACCGAAGCAGGAAATACAGATTCCAGTTATTTTGGAAAGAATTATAATCAACTATACAATCAAACTATCCAATAAAACACGAGCCTAATTTCGAAATAAAAATATACAAGGCTGAATTTCATGATTCAAAACCATTCTAAAAATATATCTGATATCGCGGCGTTTAAAAGGCAAAAATGTACAAAGTTATCGCGGAGCCTCCGGCCGAGTTTCGAGACTGCCTGACGCCCAGGTCTCAATAAGCTCTTCAGCTCAACACGACTCTTCATAAGCTTGTTTTGGACACAGAGTCCTGAGCCAAATTATCGCGTACAAGCCTCGGTCAAAGCCCGCCGAAAGCAACATCCCAGAGGTAAAACGAAGCGATGAGTCTGGCTAATCTTGATAGAGTGGCCCATGATTAGGAGCTTTTCACTTATGCATTAAGATAAACTTTGATTTCCCTGAAATATCGCAGTTACGGTCAGAGTTGGCCGTAAGGGTTCTGTTCAAATAGGTTTACGGCGGCGTGATCTAGAGCTCCACCACGAGTGAAAGAAGACGTGGGTGCTCGAGGTGTTGTGCAAAACAAGACTCAAAATAGCCTTCGTCAAAGTGGACTGCCGTCCCGAGATTAATAAGGGCAGGCAAGGTAAAAATATACCCTGATTGCAGCTGAAGTTGCCAGTCATCAAGTGGGGCATTCCGTCTCCTTGAGGTTATTTTAGAATCACGATTTTCCGGTCATCAAGTTCTGTGCCATGCGAGTGACATGCGTAGCTCGTAATGCGCTCGTTCGCACATCACAGCTCAGAAAACACTTCTAATTTGGCGTAGCACAGCTCGTGAAGTACTCGTAATTTTGTATGATACTATTCATAACATTCATATAAATTCGTATAGTTCAAATAAAACACTCGTAATTTCGCGTATTATAATCTCAGTGAAAAACTCACCATACACTACGATTCAAAATACATTCTTTTTCCTTGGATGTTTAGTGCTTCAGAGCATGTAAATACTTTCGAATTAATATTTTTCCCAGCTCAGCAGTCGATAGGAACCTCAATTTTCTTTTAACTATACAATATCCGCACGAAGCAATCTACAAAAAAAAGATACTCTGAAAACAAACTCCTGAAAGAACTCGAAGACTACGGTATAGGATAAACAGCAATCATTCAAATGAAAATAACGACAGCCATCCGAAAAACAAACCACTTGATTGTGCAATCTCAACGTAACTTGTTAAAATCAACTTTTCCCAAAAGCTGCGCAATTGAATCTCACAAACTAGAGGGCCAGTCCAGGTGAGATACAAAAGTAACGCGCACAAACGACTCTTTTTAGCGAGTTTGTTTTACAAGAATAAGAAACACAACGCCAGGAAGCACCATGCGACTTGCCTCATACAGCGATCATGGGGACGAATGTCAACAGATGGAAAGTGCGGATAAATCACCAAGTTATATCTTTCTAGCTCATCTTTAAACGATTTTGTTTTCAGTTCTAAGTCACTGCACCGTCTGACAGTTCAGAAAAATGAAGGCAAGCTATCTCCTCATCGCAAATTTTTACGCTCGAATAATTATCCTCCCGAGAGAAGAGGAAAAATGTTATGGCCACGTTTCCACCGGGACGCTGGCACCTCGCAACTGGGAACCCCCCAGCTTAGACGGGGGATTTTTACCTTGCAGAAAAAAATGTAATTACTCTCTTGAACATTTGAAGGCCAAACTTTTCGTCAAAAACATAACTTTCAACTCTGAAACTTCATTTCCCGCAACTTTTTCAAGCTTTGCTTTAGGACCGAGGTCTTGCGTCAACAACGCGGAACAGCTTCTCTGAAGTTCAGAGGGAAATAGAAATCCCATGGTAAGGGCGCCGGCCCCAAATCAATAACGGCTTCCTTTCTAACTCGTGCTCCAGAACTTCGTGTGTCGTAAACTAGGAAGCAAAGAAGTTTCATTGACTTAGAAATATTGTCAAAATTACCCTGCTAAGTTTTTAACCTAAATATGCCAAGGATGTTAAACATTTGCCCCTAAGCGTAAAAGCAGTCTAGACGCTTGCTTGTAAAGTCATCTGGTTCTCCTCAGCTACTTCTCTGAGTGTCGACCTCAAACAAACCTAATAGCGAACATAATACCGATGTTCCTCAAAGTCGTCAGAACCAGGAATTGTTTCAAAATTCTCCTCTATTCAATCCCAAAGTGAACTGCATTTGCCCGTCAGTGTAGAACTGTTGAATGCATTTTACGCACCGCATCTTCAACTCAGAGATGGTGGCTAATATTCTCTGCATTGTGGTCATACAGAATTAGCTAATGCAATGGCAAACTAAATAAACTTTTTACCAATGACAAAAACATATTTATCTTTTCAATCAAGTTGAGCTGCATTATGTTCACATGCGGCTTTAGCTATACATAGCTACATTGCGTTCCAAAAAGAAAGAGAAATATCCTTACGCCCGTTTTTGAGCTCAAACATCGATTTGCTGTTTGATTCTTCACATGCACAGCAGCTAGCATGTTGTGTGCGACCTAAAAATACATCACCTCAACGCGTGTTGTGCGAGACCTAAAAATACATCACCTTAACGCGTGTTGTGTGAGACCTAAAAATACATCACCTTAACGCGTCGGTGATAGAGAACCGTTAAGATGACGAATCTTTAACAGCATGATAAGAAATTGATCCAGGAATATTTTCTACATTTTACTTCCCGCTTGTTTTCCATTTTTTGATACCTAAAGCTATGTACTTTCCTTCCAGGTAAACAACATTCAAAAGATATATTTGCAAGCTGATTACGCTGCAAGCAAACTGATATTCTAGGCATGTATTATCAACGGCGTAACGAGATTTGCTTTAAATGCATCTTGGTCGAACATTAAGCCCGATGCCGACCAAATTTTGCATTATGTCTTTCATTATAACACTATTTCATCATCTAAACGACAATCCACCTTAGATCCCATTGCAATTTTGACCGGAATATTATAAACGTATGCCTTTCATGGTAGGTGGACTCCCACCCCAAAATTTGTGTACGAATAGAATCCGAGATTTGTTATTGCAAAGCCAAAATCCGGATCCATTTGGTGTTCTGCGTTTCTCACTTTTTAAGCTCTAACTAAAAACTATTAATTCTCCATGGACAGTCATTCTCAAAACTAGTGCTCATAAACACAGAATATTTGTAGACTCCGATTGCAAAGTTGATTCTCATTCCGAATCCGCAAATATTTATAACTCTGACTCCGGGTATTCGGGAAGTTTTTCGATTCGGCACCTCCTGAGAAAGCCGAACGGTTTTCCAAAGGTTCAGCTAACACGGCAGCGACTGCAGGCACAGCGACACTCCGGCTCCAGGCAGCTCTAGTCAACACAGCCTTGGCCAATACTTCGCCGCCCAGGTAAACAAGCCGAGAAGGAGAACCGATCTCCATGACATTTAAAACTGCCGGCTTCGGTGGAGAGGACGGCAGAGGCGGTGGCGAGACGAGGCGTCTCCTCAAATAGCTTGTCGGTTCAAAAGTGCGCATTGAATGAAGAGGGAAAGTGAGAGTGGCAAGTTTATTGATGAGCAAGAAATCAAAATACATTTGGTTTCAGGAAATAGGAAACTAAGGAACACTACGATTGCTATTTGTCTAGAAACGACGCGAGCGCAGCAATGCTTGAGGCTGTAAGGAAACTGAACAAGAATTCAGAAAAATGAAAGTGTCCCCGATGAAAACTACTCCCAGTTCTTCGCACAGCTCGGGTGCTAAATTTCCTGTGGTACCAAGAAATAGTGTGAGTTAACTTTCCTGGAACCTATTATTAAGAAGAGCGTTAAATATCAGACTAGACAGATCTGGATCTGGCTATTTCACCAGCATTTCACATTCACTTCACGACCACGTCCCTCAAATTCCTGTCAGGACGCTTTGATTAATATTAGCAACGTCCTCGCGCATAAGCTCGAGCAAGGATGATTGACACAACTAGGTAATTGAAAAACTTTCAATGGCTGACGAATAACGAGCTGTCACGACAAAATTAAAAACATAATAGATTGTTGGTGGCTATTTATGAGAGTTAAACTCATCTCAATGAACGTCATACTAGCAGTAACAGTAGTAGTAGTAGTACATAGAAGTGAGGATAGCAGCGCTCTAGTAAATCAGACTATCTCGCAACGAAACAGAAAGGACCATTTAGTATGAAATTTAGAGAACGGGGAATTTATGCTCAAGGTGTATTCCCACACAAGACCCCCTGGACACAGAAACAGCAAGTTAATAAGGAAGAGGAAGAAAAGATAAAGAATTCTCAGCGAAGGAGACATGAAAATGGAAAGAAGGAAAGTGAACACGAAAGATAAGGTCTAAGGCCGAGCTAAAACTGAGTGAGCAACATAACTTCCACACTGGTGCCCATGAAGAAATTCATTCTCAAACGTGAACATTGAAGTTGAAGCGAAACTATTTATGACAAATTTAGAACATTTACTTGCGACGCTAGTTTATGCCCCTTAGGTTGACTCACAAGGCACTTAAGAAGCGACGATGCACAGAGGATCAAGATCAAAACACCATCGTTAACAACACATTTTATATATTTCACAAAACACTAGAACAATATCGTTCGAAGATCAACAGGTGATTACAAGAAGCAAATTATCTAATTGATTCACTTAGCACTAATCGAAAATATTTCTACAGATCATCCATAAGTTCAGATTCACACTAAGCGATTTTTTATTGAAAAACGATCCGAGTGTAAATAAAAATCAAAAGTATGTATATTAATAATGACAATTTATACGGAACGAAATGAAGGTGCTTCATAACTATGTTCAAAGCGACTTTTTCTCAATCTAAAGAGACAAACGATAAAAAAATAAACGAATTTCCATTGAGTAATCAACAATTAATCTACAAAAACTAGGTTTCGAATTCGTTCCAATTCAATTAAGCAAAACTGTACCAGTGACAAAATGAAGAATGTTTTGAGCGTAGAAATCGTACTATCCCCACGCGACCTCCCGCTACGCCCACTCTAAAGAACTTAGATTGTGTCTCACTCATCTGCGGTAGTACGTTGTGCAAAATTGTCAATGGAAAGTTGTAGTAGGAAGGTAAAGTATTGGATGTCGGACCCGAAAATTTCTACACTGTGAGAACACAGAGATTTTACTCGGAACTATTATTGGTATGTAGTCCGGCTTGGAATAAACATCAATCAACACTCACCACGTACAAACTTTTCCAGTACACGGCCCAGCAAAACTCCATCACACACGTAAAAATAATATAAGTAACTCAAACACATTTTCGGCTATCCTGAACCCAGCAAAAATAGGATATCAGCATCGACTGTATCCCAAATACATTTATTGCAGCGAAACCAGTACCGAGATTAAGACGTAGAAATTAAATGCATTCATTCTTTGGTCATATTAGTGTCGCGTACAGCCAACAGTTAATGGTACTTTTGAAATTTTTACAGCATTTGATCAATTGCAAAAATAAATCCCTTGCCGGAGTGACCACTTCCTTGTACACAAGCAGACGTGCAAAGATATTAAAAATTAGTTGTATTGTTCACTCAGTGCTCAATATTAGTACGTATTGATACATCACCCTGCATGAATTCTTTCTGATATATTCATTTATTCGGTCTAAAATAGACCACTCTCAATAACACAGCTGTGAAATCTAAGTTACAAGCCACTACTGGTCACGAGCTCCCCATGCCATCACTATATATACATGATCAACAAACACGGGGTTGGCAGCTCGTCTTCCACCGCGCTCAAATCATCTCTTACAAAATGATCAATGGTAACAAATTCATTCAATTGAACATACAACTGTTACAGTATTGTAACAGAAATCAATTATCAAACAATAACAGATAGCTTAGCATCATTTTACTAGCAGCTTGTGGTTAGTCAGAGACAATAATTTGATCTCCTAATTAATACGTTTTCTTCGGGCACAAGAAAATGTTTATAAAAGCCCCGTGTAACTAAATGTTGAGGGGAATGGTTATTCAAGAAATAATTGACAAACGTTAGGGAGCTTAACTTTAACCAACCAACTAACATGGTGACGGTTATCCCTATTAATTGCATGAGTAATATCCGCACTCAAAACGAATTGTATTGCCTGAGGAGATTTGAATATAACAGAATGCTCTAAAAAATAAAGAAACACTATGGGTGCCAACATGACAACCCTACCGCCATATCGTACGTCGCTCCGATGACTTTCGTTGTATTTGTGGTCGTAGCAGATCTTCTCAACCAAACCTATCGTTTCTACATGCTATACAAGATGACGTGTGTTTGGTGCAGATGAGAAGTATTCCTAGTAGCTGAAGCAAGACAACTCGAGAACAAAACCAAAACGGAGAAAATGAATGCTGATAAAGTGGAACTTGAGCAGAAAACTAAACAACGTCGCCGAGTTCACGCACAAGAAAGAAGAAGCGATCGCGGTCGGATGAGAAGCTCACTCAAACCTGTCAAGTCGAATCCCCGGTCTCTCCTCACTTTTCAAGCAATTCAATTTCCTTCACAGGAATGTTATCATAGTCAATTTCAATTGCAGTTTCTGGATCTCACGACATGAACATTAAATAATGCAATAGCGAACTTGAAGAAACTATAACTCTAAATGCTAGAGGTACGGGCGAACTATCGAAGACTGCCACATACATCTAACAAACTGTTACAAGAATCTGGTACCGAACAACTCGTGTTACGCACTTCTCAAATATTAGGAAAAGAGTGCTACAAACTACGTTCATATTAATGTCATTGAGTTTTTGGCAAGCATTACTATCACAAGAAGGCTAAAAAAATATGCTATGCTGTTATAAGCTCTATCAATATTATACCTTAGCCTACGCCACTTCAAATGGCATCACCGTGTACCCACATCAATGAAGATGAATTTATTTTACTACAGCGTATGAATACTACAGCGTATTTTACTGCTATTTTAAATAACTCGTAATGACAAAGCAGTCTCTATCGAATAATTAATTTCTCCTCTGTCATTCACCCAACAACTAGCATATACATACAAAGAATCTATTAATGCAATCCACGCTTGTCAATACCGTAATTGTAATTATCAACACAAGTCAATACCTTCAACTCCTAATTCTCAGCCTCAATGTATATGAACTTGATGTATACACTGATAAGCTAACTTATTGTGGTCAAGTTTTGACATTCCCGTTCATCACTGGCAATCCTCGAACGCAAGACGCTAAAATTTCAAGGTCTCTACCGGCACAGCTCGCTACAATCGGCGATGAAGGCATTGTGAGCCAAATATTTCACTTTTGAAAGGGAGAAAAAAACGGAGTAAATAAATAGGAGAAACACTCGTGCAAGCAATGCGAGTATGTTGAATAATACACTGACTTCTATTGTCACAGAGAGAGGTGAAAAACCACATAAGAAAGATAAGGCTTCAGAACTTCAGCAAAAATTCATCCACTTCAGCAACAAGCCACGCACATTAAGTTAGAGATAGCTGCAAAGAAAGGTGAACTTTATTACACTGCGTATGCCTAAAGCGTTGCATTGAGAAAATACACCAAAGAGCCCATCATTTAGCAACAAAGTGCACACATATTTGCAAGTTAAAATTTTAGTTCATGCCTAATAAGTTAGTGCTTTCCGTTTTTAATTACCTAAATACACTGCACTGGGGCGAGAAATTCAAAGCCAAAATATTATCTCACAATCAAGGTCAATATTTGCACCAAACGAAATGTACATTGTGCGAGGAGGTAAAAAAAAAAACACTCACCACATATAAGTACGTTCTAGGACCTCCATCTGTGCATTGAATCCAATTTAAAATTAAAGAATTTATTTACTAGCAAAAGCAGAGCATATTCGACACGCATCTCTCTGTCTCGTATCTCCTGAACCTAGAAGCATCACAGCCATACATACTTTAAGTCTAGCCACTGTACGCCGCCTATATGGTAATATCGACATTAATAATTAATGACACAAAGGCTAAATTTTCCCCTGTACACTAGTCTGCACCCATCCCCAGCTCTCAACGGCCAGGCGCGTCTGCGCTTGGCACAAGAAGAATGAGTCGACAAAAGACGGGCTCAAATCGCTGGGGAACCTCGCATTGATCTCACGGACTTGGCCAAGTTCAATGCTTCAGTGGTAGGAACCAAGAGAATATCACAGGGTTTACGATGTATCTCAGATATCCATCGCAGGATCAGACACTAATTTCAATTGTGCTTATTAGAATGTTTGAAATTGCTGTGTGCTCGGTAATATTAATTCAAAAACAGATCCAATTGACTATTATAGCTTGATTGCCAACCTATCTAGCCAGCCATTTAAGCTGCAATTGCATGGGCAATTCGCTGCGGGTAAATTTCCTTTCGTATTTCAGAGATTTCGCGCTCCACCGAAGAGATTTAGTTTCTTTAACTTCTCACGATGTCAGAGCGATACTGATTTAGCAGTTAATCCTCGCAGCAACGGACATCAGAACAATTGGAGTGTCTGAAAAAGCCTAACTTGGTCAATTTCAGAGTGCGATTACAAAGATTACGGTTTCACCTTTCTTTTGGGCAAGCAAGTGCTTCAAGTTTTTCAATACACTGTGCGATGCTGCCTACTGGTCCAGCATTATACGACCACTTCTGCCCCATTTTAGTCCGTTGTTGCGAGGGTCAACTGCAAAATCAGTATCGCTCTCATATCGTGAGAAGTTAACACCTTAACGTATTACCCCGAGAAGGCCAGTGTTGCATTCACACGGTTGGTGTTACACACAGTGACCGTGTGAATGCAACATCCAAGTCCACGAGATATCTCGGAATAATACGTTAAGGGGTTAAAAAAACTAAATCTCTTCGGAGGAGCGCGAAAACACTGAATTACAGAAGGAAATTCGTCCGCAGCGAATCGCCCATGCAATTGCAGCCTAATGGCTGGCTAGATAGGCTGTCAATCAAGCTATAATAGACAATTTCTCTCGTAATTGTTTTTTTGTCATGTTTGACCACTACAGCTATCATGGCAGATCTCAACAAAGACATTTGGTAGATTAACTTTACAAAATCGAGCGCCACACTTCCCAAGTTGAAATGTTACGGCACTTTCACAGCACTTCGCTTAACCAAACCACAACGCAGCACACTAGTTCTAATTGTCAAAATTAGTACACACAGTTTTAAACCCAACTGAATGGGACTTTATTCCCCAAGTCGCAAACGCTATTATCCAGCATGGCGGCAAATAGAAGGAAGAACTGATGACACACTTGAATAAGATATTCATGGCACAATTGATAGCATGAATTTGAAAAAAGAAAGAAGCTCGAAAAGATGAGAAGCCCTGCTTACAACAAAGCCAGCATCCACCACAGCTTATAGCGCCGAGCGAGGCTGAGGCACCGGTGGGCAGCGCTCCAAAGTCGAGACGTTACCCAAAGTGGAACAGTAACGCTGTGGACCACCTGAGCGAGGAGCACTTATTTGCCGTATTCCTGATATCTCAAAAGGAGCTCACGGTGCTGGGAACACCAGAACCAATTTCACACCACACGGAGTGCAATGAGCCCTTCGAATGCAACTTTAAGCCTAGAACATTTTTCCTCCAGTGAATTTTGACACACTAGAAGCGTCGTAACACAAACCCTTAATAGCCAACATTATACAATGCCGACAAGATCGAATTCTTTCGAAGAACTCATTTACATGAACGATCTCATGGCTCCCTTTCAAAAACACGCCCATGCCTTGGTAGACCACATTGACCAATGCTGCATAGAAAACACACACGTCGCCCGTGTAGAAAAAGAATCAGTCAAGATAGACAATGAATTTTCATTGGCTAGTAGAAGATTTGTTTAAAATATAGGTCCCTCATCAGGAGTCGGCGTTTACAAAAGTTCGTTGGTGAAGTACAGCCTTTCATTATCGGGTGAAAAAACCCTTCGCAGACGCCCAAACTGTTAACGCCTCGTGCCACGCACAGTTGGAGTTCTTTGAGGCAGCTCGAGCTTGGCATAGCACAGAAAAAACTATACCAACATTACAACAATTTTGGTCTGATCAAATGCGATTTGCGTTGAAGGGTCTAGAGGACTGCTACTACAAGTTTTCATGAAATACACGTCATAGCAAAGACGAAACACTAGCAACAAGCACACATACTAAATTTCGAATTACTTTCAGGAATAATTGATGTACAGCAGGGATATTTTACCGTCAAAATTAAAGCCGATTCAAAATTTAGACCTATTATTTGAAGTAAAACTAAAAAATGGCAAGAGATTCTCGCAGACACCGACACAAAACATTCCCTACATCGTGCACCGAGCCCATTACACTTGAACGAACTTCTGCTCATGAAATAGGTGCACATCTCAACCCCTGCAAAACTTGTTCCCAAGACAGTCACTCCATCACCGGAGCGTGGACGGTGCAACTCGTGTATGCTAAAGCGGCGGCACCCCAGTGTGGCCCGGGAGTGAAGGCCGAAACATCTTCTAGGTATCCAAGGTATCTGAACATACAGGGACAAACACCGGCAGAGGTACGCAGTAAACATGCCAGGATCAAGCAATATACAAGTTACGTCTACACCGTAATCACTCACACGAGAACCTACTTAAATGCATGTTATGAACGTACATCGATTCTTCTTGACTGATCGATACATCTTTCGTGATTTGCTTAGAGCTAGCGCACGACAGATCCCATTTCCGTACATAATTTATAGATCAATAATAAAATATGCACTATAGTTAATTCAAAATAACACATATATATTGACACTATACAATAGGTACATTACTTATGGCTGACAAGCATCGATCACATGAAATTCTTGTATGCGCATTAGAGTGGACAAGTCGCACTCGCGCCGTCTCTGTACAGCGTCCAACTTCTCTCTTATGCACTAACTTAAGACCGAGCACTGACGAGCGACACGCTTTGTTCTCACTGCTACCAAACGCAAGTGTGCTCTAGGAGTCAATCTAATGCCAGTTCCCTGTTTGCTTTCATGTTTTTTACGCTGATGCATTCCGAGGTCTGACACATTAGCCACCTTATAAGTAAAAAGTTCGTCCTCTTTTTATTCTGACGCGTCATGCGTCAGTAAGATGCCCAGCTTGGTGTTGAGCTCTACTACGTGCAGCTACATAGAATGAACTCAGGTAGAAATTTTAATTCAAACACATGAGCCAGTCATTATCTATCACAACTTTTGGGTGAATCGAGTTTTTTCACGTCATAGGTTTGTGGAAAGGATTGTTTCATCACTTATGCTCTCTGGTAAATTTCAAATGATCGACATCCCAATTGCACTAACATCATTTAACCAGAAAGTTTAAATCCTACTTTCAAAATTTGTGCCTCGATCATGAAAGTTAGGGCGAGGTAAATCAATCCATGTAAAATAATAAAAAAAAACACTTGAAGGAATAAACAAATAATTTTCAAACCAAAAAACGACGGGTAAACCTTTAAACTTCTTCAGCGCGTGAATTTCGCATTTTGTTATGAATCTTTGCTTGTCATTCGCGTCACTAAAATTATGTTGACTTACGTAAAACGAACAGGACTGGCAAGATAGTCTTCCAAACTGCACACATCTGGTGGGTTCCAACTCAGGGAAAACTTGGCTGATAGTTCACTTAAATATAGGGAGTTAAGACTACGAGTTAGCAGCTAAGACACACTGAGTAAGACAAGTCCACATTCTCTAACTTAACACCGAGTATTGAGGAGTTTGAGCTTCAGATTCGATGGTAGCACCAATAGCATAAGAGCCTGAGAAACTGTACAAAACCATGAGAAAAAACAGTCTAGCTGAAATATTACTACTGGTAAAATTAACAGCCTTTCCGCTTATATAAAGTAGCCAATAGGAAACTACCATTTAAAATCCGCGATAGCACATAATTGGGAAGTACAGTAACCCCGAGCTGATATTGTCTCGCCTGATAGTCTAATTTGGTGGCGGATAAAAGTAATGAACTTATTTCTAAATAATCAAACTATTGCAAAATTTACTCCACTAAACGCGAAAAACTATGCATATGCTTGGTAACGTAATGCAAGAAATTATACGAACGTGTCTTTGGTTAATTTTTCAATATTTCACGCTGATTTTACTCGCATTTTCAAGAAACGCATTATCGATTCAATTTTCACTGATGCGTTTAAGTCATTCGATATTTCGTCACATTATGCTAGTAATGCATACGTACAAGAATTACACTCACAGTTTTTAACAAAACGGTTACAAATTTTCGTCAGCAAATTTTCCCATAGCTTGTACGCAAGTCTCTCTGCATTATTCGTATGCCTTGTGACCGAGCAACGACGCCTTGACACGCCGTGTAGCTCGGCCTGGTGAAGCGCATTTATGATTTCGCCAACTCACAAATTTAGAAAAGCAAGCGAATACATTTCCTTATACAAACTATGAGAATATTGCAGGTACCTAAAGTGTAAAGTGCGACAAATGAAAACAGTGAAAATAGTGTTACAAAGCAAAATAGTATAAGCAATAAGCGAGGGATTGAACAAAAATCGGTTCAAAACTATCTCCTGCCAAGGGAAGAGGAACTCTTGAAGGCTCAACATCTGGAGACAAGTGCAAGGAACTAACGAAGTATACGATGAAGTATGACACAATACTCAAATCAAAATTCACACACCGCATGTGAAGCTTTTCAAAACACACCACATACGTGAACGAACTAAACCAATTCGATGACACTCGTAAGCGTGTACGGAACCAAACATTGTCCAATACACTGAAATTTATCTCACCTCACAGAATATCACTTCAGTTAAGCGAAACCTTTGTTACGTTCTCATTATTTTGCAACTGAAACAGTAACCCTACTCCTCATTTACGACTCGATGTTGCTGCAACAAGCGCAGCGAGTAACGCCCTCACCGACCCCATCATCAAGCTCTCAAAGCTATCTATACACATTTGGGTCAGCGGCTGTGCTCCGTTTCCCTATAGAGAGCTCGCCACTGAGACGCTGACTTCTCGCTTCTTTTCGAATGAGAACCCTCAAACAACCAAGAATTTGGCCAAGCAGCAAGCAGTTACCGAATTATCAAACTGACCAGACCGTGAAACAATAAAAATTTAGTGTAAGTTCTTCTTCAGTTTCAGGTTGTTGTTTTGGCTTCGTATCCTTAACCAATATCCCGTTCTCAATACTAATATGGAAATCGACAATATCTGAATACCAAGATGGTAAGGTTTTTATGACGTTACGGTCACACACGTCAAATCTGCAATTCAATTACAAAGTACAAAGGTACCGATATTATGCACGCTACAGACGTAACGTATAATACATAGGTACAACGCACGTTACAAAGGTACCAGCCACGTTAGTAAGATACTAAACACGTTCCAAAAGTCTCATACTTGTTACAGGGCAATCACGTGACTTTCAAAGAGGTCACGTATAGAACAGGTTCCAAGCACATCACAACGGGCGAGGTTTGGTACACGCGCCATAGGCCGGAAGAACGAGATAGAATTTCGTATTTCATGATGGAAACGGTCATGCGGGTCGACATAGCACTCTCTAGTAACACAGTTCGTGCATGGGATATTTATCAAGGAACGTAAACACAGCTGTTCTTCAATATGAAAAAGAGACCCCGATACTCGCACTGCACAGGGCGGAAAACACGCCTCGGGATCTTGAGACTGACCACAGCAGTTGGGTACCCCACTTTTGACTACATGCTCACGAATCTTCATTGATCAAATAAATGAATATATGTATGTATGATCGATCTTTTGAGCATGATTTAAGAGCACAACACGACTCGACCGCCTCAAAGTCCGCTTTTCATTCCTAGTCAAGCTTGGCAAATATAACAGCCCACCCCCACAACTCTGTCACAGCCCACGTTGTATGATGTTCGCACTAGCCATGCTTTGGGTTAACCCAAGATTCCCTCCACTGTACGTTAGAATCAACAGAAATATATCGACACTGAACTGCATTTCAAAAATGCTTGCAATCTGGTACACTGTAACAACGAAACTCTCGCGCAAACAGATGAAACATTTAGTACAACAAACATCCGACCGATTCAGTAGTTAATTAATTCGATGTTAAATGAACTTTAAGTGAGACAGTAAATAAAAACAACTAGAAAGGTAATAAAAGTAATGAAAGAAAAAGTTTTCCCACGAGATAACCAGAATTTTTTTCCCATGATTTGTTGTGAAGGCATAGACTCGTATTTATCAAAGCTATTTTCTATGTAAGTAGAGCTAAAGCTTAAGTAGCTTATCGTAAAGTTCAAGAAGCACATAATAAAATTTCCGCATGGATCAACAATTACAGCAATAGCAATAAAGATATTCTACTTCAAAATCATCAGCAGTCACTATCGTAAGTTCAACACTGCGTTATAGTCGCGACATTGCATAGTCAAAGAGACAATAAATTCTTGAGCATCAAAACTGAAGAGTAAATGATAGGAGAATGTGATTGCCAGCCACATACGTCGTGTGGTTACGATCATCCATCCTCTGTTTCCACCACGACACGCTGCAAAGTATCGTGTCGTTAGTTCTCGTTCGCCACTACACCCACCGCTCGTCGCCGTAATGCAATGAGGTAAATAGCTCGAGTGTGCACCTAAAGTCGGCGAACGAGCTACGGTGTTCTTATGATTGATGCCTCGCTCCAACACATCGCGACTTTTGAATCTTAATTCCCAGTTTTTAGACAGCTATTACGCGAACAATTTAAGTTAACAATTTAACGACAACAATTCAACGCGAACAATGGGTTACGAAAGCAAGACATACAACACTAACGTCAGAGCTCCTTCAATTTCCAGACAAATCCATTCTGTAACTCACCACAGGCTCGTGATGCAGAAATTTACTCCTAAAATTCAGTATTGCTCATTCGCTCGAAAAAGACATACATTTATCACCACCAGTACTGATTACGGTGAGGAGACTCGGATTTCTCGCTAGCTTTAATTTCCGCATAGAAAGCAAGAAATTAAAGCTGGAGCGACACGGTGTTCTAACGATATGAGGCAAGAAGAGATTCCAGGTATTTTGAGTCTATCATGACTTAAGACATCAGTTGGAGTTACACCAGAGATTCAGAATGCTGTGATGGAATCAGCTAGAGGCACCGCGAAGCCAGATTTCTGGGCGTTTCAAATACTTTTTCATAATTGCCAGACTTCACGTATGAGATTCATCACATTCCTTAAGCCAACTAAATTATGAAAGATTAATGAAAATTTGATTTCCGTTCGATGATCATCTACACGCAGTAACTTCATTTAACACAATTCGCTTTTTCCAGAGATTTCTAAGCTAATAAACATTAGTAAATCGAGGTAATGGTTCTATGACTATAAAGCTCCTGACTTCACCTACTTGAGAGCTGTAGTGCACCTACCTGGAAATTGTGAACACCGTCAGCCACCGCAAGCACACAACATCCCCTAGTTTGCACAGGAGACACGGCACCAGCAAATGAACACCAATGTTCACCACCCAGTCTAAATTTATCACCGCCTATGATCAACTATCCAGCGGCGATGTATACCCTATCCGACGACCAAAAATATATATAACTAATTATCGATGTCCCGGCAAAAAAGTTCGACTAGGCAAGAGGGGAGACCCCGTTTAGCCTGGCGCTTCAGTGCCGAGATATTGTCGTTGTCGCACCGGCGTCGAGGCCGTGGACTTGCGGCCGCCACCGTCGTGAAGCACGCGCTGGAACGGCCGCAGTGTGCTCACCGCCAATCAGTAAATGCTGTAGTGGTTGTAGGGTAGCAGTGCGATCTGGTTGAGCAGCGTACGCACTTGGTACACTACGTACATCTGTCAAGTAACAGACACGATAGAAGAGGCAAGGGAAAGTAAACCTGTTTCTCTCCATTGAAGAAGTATGCAAGTGAAGCGAATTGTTCGTTGAAGGAAGGGCGTCATGATTGGTAGTTACTGAATGATAACATGTGCAAAATTTGACAAGCACATGAATAACACGTCTGATCACTTCCAACAACCCCGATTTGTGGTAACAAACTTACCTTCAATCCACACAAAATACATTGATTTGAATTGCAACAATTTATGCTAAATAATTTTATACATCAATTCAGACATGATATATCCTTACTTAACGTCTAGGTAGGTATGTCAAAGCGGGAGATATTTTAAGAAGGTTCACTCAGCAGGAATGTCTCTAGCCCAGGAAACTATCTAATTTTCTCTATCTATTATCCTTTTTTTCGCATTGATAACGATCCTGTCCAAACGATCATTTTTTCCAATCATCTTTTCATCAAATCTCACTACCGTTGTTTCAAACTTCATATTCCTAAACTCAGTCATTACTGAATAAAAATTATTTTTCCTTTCCAAATTATTCCAAATACAATTCATTACATCCGTGATTTCTCCTCAAATAGGAGACCAGAGCCGAGTAATCGACGAAACATAAATTTTTCCGTTAACAAGTAGTGCTACCCAGTCTAACGTGGATTCGAGATTTACCATAAGTTCTACCATTCACGCACTTGACATGAACCGAAATACCAGCTCTTTGCGTTGAACGGCCACAACACCCTCCAATAACTTGTCATTGCCCTAATGAGCACAGGAACATGGACATTCACCTCAGTGATGTGTGGCACTAACTAGTCCACTGCTCACACAGGCATTCTGTAGTGCACTCCACAGCCTCACCACTCTTCAAATACAGCCACATGCCATCACCCAGAGCCTGCACTCAATTTATAACAAGTCTTCTCAATATTCCAAACGCCCCATTATCTTTCCCTGTCACTACAAATAGGTCAACTCAAAAGCATGTGTTAACAACATATTACACTTACCTTCTGATCGCTAATGCCTATCTACAACGCTTAAAAAATTACTAACTAATGAACAGAAAGCAAGAGTCAATCATCTCCATTTCAACACACAACAGACTTTGTCAAGGTACATTCAAACAACTGAGGCGCTTACAAAAAGGAATAACGAAAAACACTACACTAACTCTTAATTCTCCTACCGTTGCAACAACCAACAAGGGCCAAAAAAGCCAATTTAAGCAAATGAAGAACACAACACTACGCTCTCAATTGTTTTAGTGGCCAACAACCAACACAAGCAAAGAAGCCCGCTTTTGCAAGTACGTGCAGGCTCGAGGCTGACCTTAACGAAGGCACACACGACCACGAGGGAGACGACAGCGTAGAGCAGCATGCGCAGCAGGTAGGTGAGGGTGGAGGTGCAGCCCTCCGTGTACACCATGGTCCGAGCTCCGGCGCGCTGTCAGGGACACAGCTCGATAAAAACATGCAATAAAATTTCACGCGTCTTGTTCCCAGGTTCAAACCATAATTTACTAATTTTTTCTAATTAAACAAAGTGAAAGAAGACTGTTATACCAGAACTTGGCTTTTGTGGTGAGGTCAATCAATTTTTAAACTTGCACTGTTCAATATAATACCAGTATAAATATAATAAAAGCATAATACAAAAGCACAGTTTGATAGGAATAACAAGCATTTCCAAAAGATGCGCAACGGAAAGAATTAGGAAATGGTACTTAATTACCAGAAACGAAAATTATGTTCCATAACGTAATTGTACGCAAATACAGGCAATCCTCGATGTCGGTGGCACTTCTATGCACGCTTTGAGCTGTGCTCAGAATGGATTTTCAGCTGTACGTATTCGAAAGCACAAGAGCACGTATTTTGAATACCTGGATCTGAAAACTTGTAGGGCTAAAGAAATCGTACATAAAACAAGAGACACGTGAATGAATGTATTCTCTTGGCAGAGTTACTCATTCTCGAAGCTGTACCATTTCCAGGGAGATCCCACAAAAAAATAATACGCATCATGATCGTAATCCATACGCACGAATAAGTTTCATTGATAATTTCAAATTTGGCTACAACACTAGCACGAGAAAAAATTCATTCACAAGAGAGAAGAAAAGAAGAAAGCACAAAAGATTACGCTTCGCTAACTACAAAACTGAGCCCGTAACCAAATTACTGCCGAGCAGTGAAGAAGGTAGCCAAGAACACAGAGGGAAGCAAATATCCTAAAACATACACTGGAGGGTGGAGGTTATCGGCCTACCCACCACTTCTTCCAAAGATACAGCCTCCCTAACTCTTTCAAGAATCCTACATGTCATCCTGACACTTTTTTACATTCTATTAGTTTGTTTAAAGCTCCCTAGCCACATGGAATGCGATCTCAAGAGCGAAAAGAAAGGACCATTTAGTTTGAACTTTAGAAAACGTGGATTCTGTGCACAGGTGTGTTCTCACACAAGATTCCAAGCGCATAGAATCAGAAAGTTAGGAGAAAAGACGAAAAAGAAGAGAGGATAAAGAATAATCAGCAAAGAAGGCATAAAAATAGAATGAAGGAAAGTGGGCTCGAAAGGTCGATGTTCCGAAGGCCTCGCTATAGCTGAGGTAACCTAGCAGTGCCTCCTTGGAAACGCAACTCTGTAGCACAGGATAGACGACCCTTACTAACCTAACCCTATCGCCTATGCTATGCCCCTCGAGAGGAGTCATTCGAGCAGCCTTAGGGCCCCAAGGCAACGCAGGACAATCCCAGTCAGCGAGCTTCACTGATGGAAAGCACAAAGCAAATGGAAACTCCTGCTTTGCGAAAATGAATGCGGCCAACAATGAAAAATGTAGTTGAGCGTATTAGTGGCCTTATATCAGTCAACCAAGATCTAATATGCAATTCAAAAATTGGAATCACTCTTAAATATCAACATTTGCACCACTAACAATCGGATTAACAAATTTAAACCGATTTTCTGGGAAAAGATTTGAAAATCAATTACATCAGCGCAAAATATCGCCACAATAAAAGATATCGTAAGCTTCAAAAATGATATAAGAACGACAAACGAAACCTAAAAAAATCAAAACGATGAAAGTAAATAATTACAGCCAAACTATACAGAACTAGAAGAGGCAGATTAAAAAGTAAGAAAAACATTGTGTCGTCTAACTAAGCTAAATAACCTTCTTTATTGTAAGATTTACATAGTTTTTCATAGAAAATTTGAACGATATCAATCAAGAAAAGCCCACATTTCGGCTTCAAGTTATCCACTCTAGATAGCAAATACTCACATTGAGAAGCAAAGTGCCTTGCCCACAGCTGAACGAATTGTTGCTGATCTGAAAAGCGGATAACAAGTTAGCAGTTGCCACACGACTTCTTTTGTACAAACAACCTATTGGCAATGACACCCCTAATTGAAGTGGCACTCGATAAACACTTGCACCCTAACTTCGACCAGACGTTACAGAGATAAAATTCGGAACGTTTTTTGTAAGAAGTAGGTAATTTCGTTAGCTGTTGGCTGCACTAGCTAATTTTTTACTTGCCTTTCAACCCTGCTAACTAAACGACATCGAAAGCTTGATTTTAATCTATCGCCGAATTTTGACTCGGGTTTTACCAACAGCCACATGTAAAACGATGAAAAAAACAGGGAACAGTCTACTTTGCTAGGCTTGCCTCTTTTGAATCGCTGCTGCCAATTCTGACATGTGTAGTTTGAGATGTCTTTAATTTAGGAACTTCTTTTCTTCCCCGTAGTACTGTGGATACCACGTTGATCGAAGAAAATGGTCTACACTGAATAGTTGGCGCTCTACTGTAGCGCAGCGTGATCATTTGCCTCTAAATAACATCGTTTTCACGGGAGTCTTAAAAACAGGTTAAAACTGAAAGCAGTACAGTATTCAGCGTAATCAAGTGTGTCAGGTCTTCAGCGACGAGTTAAAGGCTGTGACGAGAGTCTAACCTTTCTTAATTCTAACACGTTTTTCCGTTGGGTTTCAATGCCTTACAACTACTGGCGTGGTGAGGGATGCGAGGAATTTGTGGTTTAAGCTTCTTTTTCCAAGGCAAGTACTCCCTGGTTTCGTGAAGTACCTTACCAGAGCCGGGATTCGAACCCTGAACGTCCCGGCTGCGAGGCCGTCACGCTAACCAGTGCGCCATGGAGCCCCACGTCCAAACGTGTTCTACATCCGAAGTAGGAATGGAAGTACATGTTGGTTCTGGTGTGTGGCCTCTGGTAGAGTGAGCAGAGGGCTGCAGAAGGCCAAGCTAATAGTTACATCCATAAGACCGTGCATGACGTTATAAATCAAGCACACCTTCACTGTTCTCACTTAGAACGGCTCAAGCTCGAATTTCTTCACCATCTTTGAGGCATTGGACGTGCGACTGTAGTCCTGCAGATTGTGTCAGGCAGAACGGTCCTGAACCATCTCCAGGATGGTGACTGGATGTTGATGGGGGTCCGACACTGAGATGCAAATTCCATGATCTGGCGAGTGTGAATCACTGCACCTGAACTCCTGAGGTGCAACCCTTCCGGTTTCAGTGCGCAAAGGCGCTCGCTCTGTTCACTTTAGATGCGACGAACTGCATGTGGCCGCCCCAATAGAGGATCTGGGAGATTTGGACTCCTAGGTATTTGACGCGGGGTACTTTATCAAGGACAAGTCCACGGAGCGAGTAGCTGGTAGGACTTCTAATCCACTTCTTAGTAACAGAGAAACGGGGACAATTGTTGGCAATAAAAGCCATCTGCCACTTCATTTCCTAGGCTTTCGGCTCGTCCAGGTCTCCTTGCAAGTGGTCGGCATCTTTCAATAAGTGGATATGGAAGTACAGGATGGTGTCGTCGGGCAAAGAGTTGGATCTTGATGAGCATTCCGTCTCTTATATCGTTGATTTACAGCAGGAAGAGCGGCAAGTCCAAAGGTCGAACATTGAGGAACTCCTGAGACGACTGGCTCAACCCCGGAACTCTTGCCTTACAACAGTACTTTATAGGCGCAGTCCGAGAGGAAGGTCTGGATCTATTTTTTGGTGCAGGCTCTGATGCCATCAAGTCCAACATTAGGAGAAGAAAACGTTGTGTAGACCTTTCGACAAGTTCAGCAGGATGGTGAAGGTCTGTCCGCCCTCGTTAATTTCTGCTGCAAGGCCTTCCATCGTCAGAACCAGTAATGTGTTACAGGATCTTTTCTTTCCGAATCCGCGCTGGGCATCAGTGATAATGTTCTTGCGATCCAGATGTCTTGTGATCTCCAATCTGACGACGCGTGCCAGATCTTACAGCACACAGGTCAGGGATATCGGCTGGTAGTTGAAACTTGCCGATCGCATGCTCGTGCCTACAGGGAACGTTATGTTCGTCAACGAACATTCCGCTTGCAATTTATATGTTCTATGGAACTCTACCATTAAATTTTCCCACGCAAAAGATGAAAGGTTGAAGATGAACATAGCTCACTACTCACACTGGTCCACCAAAGTTCCATTTGGATCTCGACACCTTTGAAACTTTCGGTATAGTTGAGATTAATCGACATAGTTCTGTTGAATAACAAACAATGCCAATCCTGTCCCACACCAAGTCAATAAGCGTCGCACAACTCCCAAGAGGCTCGCTGTACTCACAGCGGTGGAGATGGTGGGGGCAATGCCGCGCTGGTCAGGAGGCCTGCAGCACGAGCCTGGCACCGAGCACCGCTGCAGGTTCTGGTTCATGTCGTTGCAGTTGTACAGCGGGTTGCGCTCGTAGTCCTGGTAGCCATCTATGCTCAGGCCACAACACTCCACCTGCACAGTAAGTTAGCTAAAATTATAAGAATGATCAAGTACTGGCATATAAACAAACTCACAGCTTACTTAAAATAATACATCTATCTTGGAGTCAACTCAACATGCCCCACCTGTGTGTTCTGATAGATGTCGTTGCCAAAGAACAATTTATCAACTATTAGTTGTATGAAATATAGCAGCCCTTCAGAAACTCAGGCAATCTCACACTGAAATAGAAGGGGCCATTAAATATGGACTTAGGAGAACGGGGAATCTAAGCACAAGGTGTGTTCCTACACAAGATCCTCTGCATATAGAAACTGCAAATTAGGAAGGAAGAGGAAGAAAAGGTAAAAAAATCATCAGTGAAAAGGCATGAAAATGGAAAGTAGCAAAGTGGGCACAAAAGATGCAAGTCCCGAAGGCCTAGCAAAAGCTGAGGTAACCTAACAATGTCTCTCTGGAAATGCAAGCCCTTATTGCATAAGATAAACAAGCCTAACTCACCTAACCCTATTGCTTATGGCCTATCCTATTATCCCATGTCCCAAAAAGGTATTTATCAACTAAAAAAGAGAAAAAAGTAGCAGAAAAAATATAGCTCTGTTGAAAGAATTCCACTCATATAGCTCTTAAACACTCTGGCAATACACAGGTATTATTTTACGGTGCAGCTGGCAGCTCCAGGTGTGTTGAGGGCTGGATGTAGCCGAAAGTTCACATACATCTCGATACCAAAGACTAGTTCATGGCACAAAAAATGACAAAATGACAAAAAAATCTCATGGTGAACCACCATTAAGTTTTATGTGTTTTTCATCTGCGTAAGAAATCAATTCCTTGTTTGGCAGAGCACTTAATTAACTGAAGGTTTAACCCTTCCAACCAAGCTGCTGCATATATGTACCCATCAAAATTGGTTAGTACAAAATTTCAATTTGAAGGTTTAAACCCTTCTGAGTTGCCATTCACATAATTTATTCATACCTCGAAAGAACAATTCATTCGTTTCAACAGACATCTATAAATGGTTTTGACTTAGAAAAAATGATAGCATAGTGATTGTAGTTTGCATATCAGATTTAATGCACATATATTAATGCTTCTTTGGCGCATAGATTACACTTGCTGAAAATACCCGTGCCATACACATATTTAAGGAGACTAGCAAGGGTTAAATGGCGAGTTGCACAGACCTTTGACTGGAGGAAGTCCAGGACGCTAGCAGTGCTTGGTCTGTAGTCATCAACGAGAGAGCGTGGAAGAGATGTCTCCATCACTTCTTCAGCCTTCCACACAAGCAAGAAGCTTCCCATAATCACGCAGATCTCAATGATGAGGAAGAGACCCAGCACCCACATGTACTGTAACAATATCAAACTTTGGAAATAAACGTTTTTTTATGTGAGGATAATATAGTATGTTAATAAGATCTGTATTCTTTTTGGTTAACATTGAGATATGATCCCTCTTGACTTTTGTCATGTTCCTACACAAAATCACAACAAGTTTAATGCTACTACTGTAGGGGAGAGGGTGATAACCTCAAATAAGAGCTTGGTTTATTACAGCCAATATTTACATCTGCAGGATAAGACCAATGTAACAGCCCCATTACAAACATGGATTAGCCCATACCCCAAATAAAAGCTTGATTTTTCGAGTAAGCCCATTAATTAAGCCAAGTTTTATTCACAAAAGACATTAAATACCTACTAATGCTTAAAAAAAAAGGAATATGTGTGGCATAGAAAATCCCATTCACAATAATTAAGATATTGTTAACAAGTTTTTACTGTTTCCTCAGCAGATATGCCTGTATTATTTCAGCAATAAGGCAACAAAATCAGCTCAGCATGTGAAGTTTATGAAGAGTGGAGAATCTGATCATGGACAAAAATTCAACAATGCAACAGAACAGCTTAAAATATTCTTTGACATATTCTACTAAAAATGTTTTTAAAATGCTCTTTAATGCCTTCTATCAAAAAAGTGTCAACGCTTGATAATAAATCCTGCTCAATTTGATTTTCCTATCAAAATTCCATTGAAAAAACATAGTTTACAGTAAAATAGAAATTGAGATACAAATACATTTAAAAATATACATGTAGAATCGATTAGATTATTAGTTAGTTTACAGTTATTATCTCAAAGCTCCCTAACCATACATAATCTGATCCAAAGAGCATGAAGAGAAGGGACCATCTAGTAGGGATTACAGAGAATGGTAAATCAATGTACAAAATGTGTTCCAACACAGGATTTTTTGTTCATAAAAACAAAGTTAAGAATGAAGAAGAAAAGGCAAAAAAATGATAGCAAAAAAGGCATGACAATTTGAAGGTCAAAGTGGGCACAAAATATAGAAGTCCTAAAGGCTGAGGTGGAATAACTGTGCCCTCCTGGTGATGCCAGTCCTCATAGCATATGCTAGAAAAATCTAGCTAACCTATTTCTATTACCTATCTTATATCCCCTATGTAACACTCCATTGAATTCAACAGCTGAGCTTCTCATAGTTATGAATATAGAGTAAAATAAAAAATGTCCTAAAATTATGTGAACACTTAGCCATCTGTTCTTCTGATTTGAGAGTAATATTGCATAGTAGCTCCACAACTACTTCAAAACAAACCTATAGATTAACAAATAGCATAGAAGTAGTACAGAGAATGATAAAATACTGAATAATTAAATGTGAGATACATTTCTATCATGCCATGACAGAGAAGATTTCAGAAATTGTATCAAGATAAAGATGAATTGGCTTACTTTGTTACCCATAAAGCTTTGCCAAATGTGAAACAAAAGTTAACCATCCCACTCTAATTTGGGAAAATGACTAAATTAAAAATGAGAACATGTTAAAAAATTAAAGTAAAATCAAGTTTTGAGGACTTTCATATATCACTCAATTAATCATTACTATGGTTTTAAGATAATTAAGCATAAATCAGATTTCAAAGTTTTCCTCATTCAGCAACACAAGTCAAAAATCTACTCTAACCAGCTCAAGCCAATATTTTGTATGCATAAAATAACTAGTCAGTTTCTTAAAAAATTGAAGTTCTCAAGTTTTTGCTTCTGGTTTTACCCTCAATGCTGCTCAGTCCACCATATTATGACAAGTTTTCACTTCTGGTTTTACCTGCAATATGGCCTGGTTTACAGTATTATGACACTGAGCAATACTTATATCAAATCTTAACCCTTACACTCCATAGGACTGATTTTTTGAGTCAGGAAAATACTCCTCCATAGGACTGATTTCCTTAGTCAGGAAAATACTCCTCCATAGAACTGATTCCCTTAGTCAGGAAAATACTCAACAGCAATACATGACTGAGAAAATCAGCCAGAAACTGGCACATGCATGATATGTAACTGATGAGATTAGTCTCATGCAGTGCATGGGTTAATATACATTTGCACCAGATAACAATATAAGATTAAAACAGAAGTTATTTAGTTATATCATTGTTAACATTATACTTAAAGGTTAGTGACTCTAGCAACAGAATTTGTTTCAACACAAATATATTGCATTTCACTTTTTGAACTTTAGTTTCAAGAGATGGAAATAATATCTACCTGCACTTTGAAGATATGCAGGTTACACAGTAGTAACAACATGAGTAAATAGTTACACAAGATACGAGTTGATTGTTACACAATAGTGACAACATATGAATAAATACTACCGCAATTATGATAACAATATACACATAAATAATACTATACTATTTCTTTCTGGTATCCACACACATCTATACTGTTCCAAAAGAGCTACATAATTATGGCTTACACAGGACACCAATATGACTTATATTCAGGTGTTTCATACCAGTTTGAGGAGAGCAAGATTTTCTTGACAAGCTCCAATGCATCCAGAGACTGCCACTACAACCAAGGCAGTTCCTAAGGGCACCATAGCACCAGACACATTTGTGCCTAGCAAGTACAGGAACTCCAAGTCAAAACGAATGTTGTCTTGCACAACTGTGCTTATGTACAGGCCGTAAGCACCACACAGCACAACGCCAAATCCCAGGATCTGCAAATGAGACAAAGTAGTTGATATGCTTCATTACTGTAATCAGAATGAGTCCCATGATAATGAAAGAAAAGTGTTTTCAATTTCAAATATTCCTTCATTTCTGACACATAATTGAGTCTGTGCTGTTTTGGATATAAAATGAAAATACTTGGCAAAAGTTTTGTTTTTCATAAAAAATCTTGAATTCTAATGTTTACAATAAAGCTTCAATGTTACATTAACAATATAAGTTTTCAGTTGGACAAGTTTATTTGTAAATTTCAAGATATAGGTAGAGGAAAACAAATTCAACAAGAGCTATCAGTCAAGCATAACATTCAATGACAGTATTCCTGAAGTTTCAATGTCAACTTCATATAACATTACAAATCAGTTCTATAACATTAATATTTTCATAACATAAGAAATTGCCCTGCAATACAATAATATTTTCAAGTGAGATATGGTTATAAAGATAGATGGGTATCTATATTAAACAACACATAATTATAACACTATAATTATTGACATAATCATCGGAAATTATTAAGAAAAAAATGAGTTAAGTTGTCACATTTATATACTCTATGTTTCACAGAACAAGGTGAATGTTACCATACACATAACCTAATGAAGAATATAAAAAATTGCATATGTTATCAAGTGCAAAATAATAGTTTTCACATAGCACTACACATAGAAATAAAGCAAAGTGTGCAAAGAAATAGACCTAATGCACAGTGGGTTATACTTGAATAAATATTAACCAATGAAGAGAAAATGAAAGCAAAATAATTAGCCTTAACTAAGAGTATGTGAAAATTGAAGGAACTACAGTGGGCACAAAAGATAGAAGTCTGAAAATTCTGTCTACAGCTAAAGAAACCTAACAGTCCTCCTCAGAGGGTTGCCAGTCCCTATACATATGATAAACTTAAATAATCTAAGCCTACATTTGATCCTATATCCTTGAAAGAATTTTGACTGAAAAGTGTAATTGATGCATCAATAAATGAGAAAAAAAAATTGATTTAATTTTAAAACAAAAATAGCATAAAATATAAATATTTTCTTACAAGAAAATTTTTATTTAAATCTAAAGCTTTGTAATACTTATATTTATGACACATAAATTCTTAATAATGTTTACATAAAGTTTTAGAAATTAACATCAACATTTCATAAATATGTTTCTATCAGCAACATCCCATGGATCACATTTGCTGTATGCTTGGTGAAATGTAATTTCATTTTTACAAAATTTCATGTTTAGCTAACATCCAAGTCTCATAAATGAAATATATACATGTACAGGCTAATCTTAGTTCCTTAATCAATTTATACAGTGATTGTTTTGCATTAAAAATGTTCCTGTAACAGATCTCATTCCTTTCAACTCTTGGTTAATATTTCCTCAAGTCTGAACATTGCATATGTCATTCTATTCCTTGTACAGCCTTTATTTTAGTAACACTGGATAGCATTTTTTTTTCTTTAGTAGCAGAAATCCATTTTTAAAAAGTATTGAAGAGTTAAAAAACTTATATGGAAAGAAATCCAAAGCAGTCACATATTGATACATTTTAATGATGCAAAGTCACCAGAAATTAAAGTCACATTTTTACAAGTTCTACCAATAGTTATGTTATGTCAAATAAATGAAACTAACTTATCCTAAGGAAGGATAGTTTTTTTTTGTTTATAAAGATAGATAGCTAGGATTCCTAATTAACCTAACTTAACTTTGCCAGAAGGAAGAGCAAGACTAAGAGAAAGTTACTACAATGTAAACTGATTTTTAACAATGTTTACTATCTGATAACCTCTCAAGAATTTATTTGTGGAACTCAAAAAAAAAAATCCTATCCAATGCTATCAAAATCAATGCTATATGATGAAAAGGATGTTTTATTCAGTATGCTGACTTAAGAGTAAATAATAAATCAACTCTCTGCAAAAATAGGATATCTATATTGAAAAAGTTATTTTAAATTTGTAAATCAATTTAATTCATCAAAAGATAGGTAGTTTATTACTTACCCCTAGGAAAACATTTATAATAGTTAGGCATACTTTAGTGCACATGCCAATAACTGAATATTGAACAGGTGCCATTGGCTGTCCATGGTACCCTTTAGAGCTTTTCATCTTGCACTTGTGTGTAAACTCTAAGCACCTGAAAATAAAAACTTCCACACTGAACATAAATAAAGCATAACTAGGTGACAGTACACTCTGTACTGACACCTTTTCTTTCCCCACTATTCTTGTTAGACTATAGTTATTTAAATTACAAAAAACTACTTAGGTCCCTTTCGACAATAATCATTACCAAACGGTACAGTGATCAGAAAAGTATACCCAAGCGCCGTAAATAGTTTAGCTTAAAATTGAACAACAATAACAATTTACATTCGCCCGATTTTATCAATTTTAATACACAGTTTTACTATTTTAAGCTACTAATCCAAAGAATTACTAAAAACGTAGCTAGATGCTCATTAAAACGAATCTAGTACAGGAAAACTTCCGCACATGAAAAATTTAGGCACAACTTTCCCACAAAAACAAGCAGTAAGTATATTTTTTGTCATGTTTCAAATATGATCCCAATTTCTTTGCTAAATAAGTAGTTCTCTATTCGAAATACACTTGTAATTCAATTTTACAAATTTTCTGCTGAAAATAACCCTCACTATTGGCAAGAACAGTCACATAACGGCTCTCAGCGATAACGTTATTATAAGAGTTACACAGAAGGTTGAAAATACGTTCATGCATATCAAAATCCAATCAATTTAACGCAATAATAAATACTATCATGTTTTAAGCTTCAGTTTGGAAAACAAAAATGTATAATATCATGGTTAAGCATAACAATATTACCTAAATAACTGTATGATAATGCAAGCGGGTAAGAAAAAATGAAGAATGGGTAATATCGTTATTTTTTACTTTGTTTATTAACGCTACTGTATACAAATAAATGGTAAAAATGCATGATATGAGCCGCTGCTTTCACCATGCGTCAAAATTTTACCAGTTTTCTTCAATTCACATATTTTAAAGTAATAATAGTGAATGGTTATTGTCAAGTAAATTCATATGTTCAAACGGCTGAGTGGCCATAGTTCTTCATCCTAACTTATACGCTTGCCACAAAATAATTTTGTACAAATAATTGAAACATTCGATTGTGCTATAGTTTGTTAAGAGAGGGATGAAACTATGAAGATTCTCGCTCTTGTCTCATTAATTCCACGTCATTTTATCAGTCACGAAAATTAGACGTAAATTATCTGACTGGGGAATGCGTATGGATCTTCAAGCGAGATTCGAGCCAAGCATGAAGTCCAGCATCCTGCTTTATACGGCACAAAGAGGAAACGAATGAAAATAGGCAGTTTCATTTATCAAAACCTTTGGCTGTATATACGATCATTTTGAAAATAATATAATACGGTTACTTTTTGCAACACAAGTATCTCAGTATCTCGACAAAATTGACTTTACACTCAAAATTGTTAATTTAGAATACCTACAATTTTAAAGAATAACTCGTAAATTATACATATTTCATCAGTCGGATCCACCGCTCAAATCCGTTAGCTTAGCTATCCATATCAGATACAAATCGTAGTTATGGGATGAACCCAATTAAACTTTATGCAATTAATTTTAAACATCTAAAACAACAGAATGAAATGTACGGATGGCCATACTTTGGTAGAGGAAAGGGAAAGTTGCCTCCCAAGTTGCACAGCCCAGACTGTCATCAAAGCGGATTTGACCTGGGCTGTCGGCATCGAGCCCTGCCGTGCAGACCCAATATTTCACTTCCTCAAAATTGGGCTAGAGAATATCATTTAACTAACATATCAGTGCTTATACTCAAGTAATAAAGGCACGGCGTTATTAGGCTGTTGTTAAAGTAGAGTAACTTGAATGTAGAAATAGGCATTCTTAAAAATGAGTCAAAAGTATCAATCTTTTATGGGTGTTTTTAACTGTCACATAGTGTCAAAGACGTTTGTGATTCGGTAGGATAAAAAATAACATAATTTGAGAATAAGACTTATTGTGCAGTTTGGGTTGTAATTAGTTGTAGTTGTAAGTTGAATTTAAACTCCATCAGCAAAACGTGTTGGAATTAATAAAGGTTCTCTTTCTCCTCCAGAAAGAGAATACTGTGTTCTTCGTGCGCATGTACAGCAACACGTGTAATTGTGAAAGACTAGGGATTTTCTGCCGATGTCTTGTACTTGCCCAGTCGTTCCACCTCCGATACAGGGAATGTGAAGAGTTGCAAAGACGAGTGCAACAAGGATCGAGTTTTGTAGGGGAACATAACACTGGATTATCGTGCTCTCCGAGCTAGTATCCCCAGTCTTATAGCCACTGCACACCTCCACTCAGTCGAATCTGGTACACGAGCTTAGAGTAAATCATATGATTTAAAAAGGGAAACTGTGCGTTTCTTCTTCCCAATAGGAAAGTTAAAATATCTCTGGTTGTGTAGTAATTATTATCATCCACAAGCATAATAGATAAATATTCTCAAGTGTTCGTAACTATTTATATTGCATACGAGATGTCTCTGTAATTATCCATCCTGTCTGTGAGGTATGCGTGTGTCATATAGCTAACGAATGAAATATCACACGTGCTAAAAACTTTGAGTGAACACAACAGCCCGTCGGTGATGGTTGGCTCACTCAATAGTTTAAAAATCGCAATAATTTAAAACCTTCTTACGGGCAAATTGCTTACGAAACGTTTCGTCATCAAAGAGCGCAGAGTGGAAAATGAATCTGACTGATGGCCTTCCGACCCTTGCACGGGTTGCCAATTTATACAAAGGAAATTATTTAAACGAAATTTAGTCTCGAGTTATTTGAAAAATAATATTGAGTTTTTCTGAGTAGCCCTGACGGTAAATTAAAACTAAAAAAAAATATCTTAGAATTAAGTTAACAGTAAATTTATTTTTAAAATTTGAGCCTGGTTGGAAATGTAAATGCTATCGCGTCCTACAAGCTGGTCACTCCAAAGTCACAAATAGAATCTTATAGAGAACTCAGGAAAATCAATAGGATAAGATATCATGATTGATAGTAAGCTAATGTGAAAGATTTATTGATAAAATTGCTGGATAAATAGGGAAACACCACTGTGGTACAATGACAATATTAAGTGTAATCCTGCAGCCGAAGATGTGCTACCGTAAACCAAAGAACGTCAGAGGATCAAATGCTAAATTCGACCTTCTTTTGTGGTTATTCGTTTATTTTCATCAAAAACTGATTTGTTTCCTATTTTTGGACACACGAAAATAAATAAACGACTAATTTCGTTTTATATATAGCATGAATTCACATGAAACGTCGTTACAAAACTTACTATCTATAAACCTATATTCATTGTAAACTATTTAAAAATCGACTTTTTGTCTCCTTAGAATGTATAGTTATAAATTGAGTTCCCTAATTTTGGAAGTTGTTGAATGTATCATATAAGGATTTAAACACAGATCGATCGAAATTTCTTAATAGGAAATTAAAAATTTGTTCTTTTAGACCAATAAAAAACGACTCCCGAGAGTTATGTATTTTGTTTTCGATGAAAAATGAAGTTTTACGAATTATTCAATAATAATTTTTTCTAGCATCACTAACCAGCTTAAAAATATTAGTTTTAGACGTCTCTTAACTTTTGATTTACGTCAGGCAGCCTGAGAAAGTACGGGTAGAATGTACCCATGCACATATCACGCGAGTTGTAACTTGTAACTACTGCGTGCGCACAGGTATGCTGGCGATGAATGGACGCCAACAAAAGTAAATGAATAATATCAACGTACGAACCAACGCATTACGTTAATATCTTCATTTTAGTTTCGAAGAAGTGTGTGTACGTGTTCAATGTAAGTATATGTGGAATTTGGTTTATTTTTGTGTGAAAGTTATGTTGTGTTCTTCCTAGTGGAAAGTTGGCGGGGTAATTTTTTTCCATTTATTTATTCAAAGAATTATGGATTTCATTTGATACGGACGTGAAAGAATATCAATGCATACCAGTTACCACTAGATATGATGTGCCAGAAGTTTTACTTTGTTTTTTCTGTTGTGACGGTAGTAATATTGGTAGTCAAGTGTTTCAATCATGCAATTTTTGTGTAGTGAGGTTCTCTGAAAATTTTTGTAACAACTGAAACTTCATGGTCTCGTAGTAAACATTCATAAAAATTTAGTAGTAAAGATTTAAGCAATGAAAACTGTTATAAAGGTTCTAAAACAAAGCTAGAATATAAAATATTGTAGCTTAGGCCAGAATATGTCTCTGGCTCAGTCTTTCTGCAGAGCTTGGTGAGAGCATCATCATGATTGTGATTATATTGTGCCATATACATCCAGCTCTATCACTAAGTAGTCTTTAAAGTACAGGAAGATATGTCAGCATTTTGGCATGTGCATTTATAAGTGAAATTAATTTGAAAGGTTTAATCAAAATTTTATGGATGAAAGTGAGTTTTTTTTAACTGAAGCATAAAATTTTTGCAGTAGGTTTTTAAATTTCAAGTATTTTCAAGTTTTCCAATGTCACATTGGCTTGAAGTTGACACACTGCTCATGGCATCCTATTTATTATGTAACTCCTATTTTAAAAACAATAGATATGATTAGTTTCTGAATTGTCAAAATCTTGTTTCTGAAAAGATTGTTACCTTTAATCATTGGCATAAATGAGTTTATAATGTATAACTTATCACCCACTCTTGCACTTCCTGTCAGTTATGTTAGAATAATTAGATAATTTTATGTTGGTTAGAGGTTTGTTTTCTTGATATATTGTGCAACTCTTGGTAGAACTTTTAATAGATGCCCTTATTTTCTATAGATTTTGCATTATTTTATTACTGTATTGCTATGAAAATGCTTTGAATTTCTTTCCATGGAACTTTTTTTTATCTCAAAATATTTTGAAAGTAGGTTTTTACAGCCCAGGAAAAAATTTCATCAAGTGATACTTGAATGAAGGCTGTGTGATGGAAAGAATGCTCTGTGCAGTATGCAAAATTTAAGCAAACCTTCAAGTTTGTAGCTAGAAAATGCTATTATAACAATTAAATTTTTTTTATTTGCCATAATTTTTTGCATGTAAGGAAAATTTTCCTAGCATACATAGATACCAATGACTACAGACTAGAGATACTCTGAATATATTGCATTTTCTTTTTTATTTAATTCCCTATTGATGTCTTCAAAATTGTAAACATTTTGAGAGAGAAAAAAATGTTCTCCAAATGGGAGACATTTATTTCAAACTGTATCCTAATTTTTTGCTAGATATGTTGAACTTTCCTTAGCAAGAGGCCTAATGCTTGGTTGAGAGAATGACCTAAAAAGTGAGACCACTAATTTACAGTACAAATTTTTTACACAACATACCAACAGTTGAAAACCAACTACATAATGAGATACTCCCACATTCAGATGGTGACTGCTGATGATTCACTTTGCTGCGATCAGGCAGTTGCAACTGGAAATTATATATCTAAAACTCTAAAATTCTTTAACTTGAAAGCTAATAGTTTATTCATAATGTGACCAAATATAATACTGTTATGCAAGGCTACTTGGGATGATTTTGTCCCTCAGGAGTCATAGGATAGGCAATAGGGTTAGGTTAGTTAGCAAGTGATCATAGTGTTGTATGTAATTGATTGCTAAATTGTTCAACAAATTTTTTAACTTCAATTGTTTATAAATTGCTGGTAATCGTAAACATTAGGCTATGTTGCAATTTCATTTTCTGTTTGGTGAAATAGTGTTGAATGAGGTTGATATATTGTCAACTGCTCATAAAGTGTATGAGTTATATTAACTATTCAAATGCAGCAACATTTCAATTCAAGCGTGACATCTAGATTCAAATGAGGCGGTATCCTAATTGAAAATTGGTCATCAGTGTCCAGACCTGATTGAAATGTGAAAAAATAAAAAAATTACAGCACTTGTACATGGGGATAGAAGGCATATTTTTGATAAATTTACTGAACTATTTCATCTTTTTTTGGGGCTCTGTGCCTAAGATGTGGAAAGGAAAAAAATTTGGAAATTTATCCTATGCTTGATCAATCTGGATAAAAAAAACAGGGGCTTGTTCCCTTCAAATGCCTGCATTGTTGATACCAATTGTTGGAACAGTAGTGAACTTTTTAATTATTTATAAAAAAATAATATAATAGACAAACAATTTTTATTTATTATTTTCAGTTACCCCTGCAAGGTGTTCCTAATTTCATAATGAAGTGTCCCTAATTTCCTTGGATTGGAGAAATGACTACCATTTTTTATGATAATAGATGATTTTTGATTTTGAAGGTGTACAGTCAACTCCTATTTCTATTTATGTACAGTATCAACAATTTGTGATCTTAAATTTCTTAGATTTCTTCCAGACTTCAGGAGAACCAAGTTTGAAAAAATAGAAGTTTTTCTGAAATTTGTTTGAGTGTTTCAGTGAATAATTATGAACATTTGCCCATCCAAATATATAATAATGATGCTGAGCTTTATTGCCTAAATTTTAAATTTGAGAAATGCTATATTCTTAGGCTGCTACAGTCCTTGGCATGCAGTGCGGGCTACTCATTTTGAGATACTCTTTGTGTCCTAAGTAGCCCTGCATGATGGGATAAAAAAATTGCCATTTCAAAATAAGTTACTTTTTATTTTAAAATGAATTTGGTAAGATATAGAAGTGTAGCTGAAATGGTAATAGATTTGTATCTTAGAAGGCAGTATTTCTTATTTATCAGAATAGGAATGTGTACTAGTAGAAAGGATTAATGACTTTTACTAAATTATAGGGCTGTGTTGCAAATATTTTAAATTGATGTCATTTCTCAAGGTATTGTAATGCAAATATTTTGATATCTTTAACTTTAAAGCCTCTGCACATTCTTATAAACTCCAACACTATTATGAACCTATTGTGTAGTTTTAAATGAATTTTAAACATATCAAACTCAAACTTGCTTTCAGAAATATCCTGATGAAAGTTCCTTTATGGGCTGTAAAAGCTCATTATGCACTGAGGTAACCTTGCCATTAATTTACCTTAAATATTCTTGAAAATTTGAGACTGAAAACTGAAATGCAATGTAAAGGGGGATTACTGTTTGTATGTATGTATTTACATTTCAAGTTCTGCTCCTTTGTTTAGAAGAAATTACAAAATAGAATTGATCAGGAATGTGTCCATGAATGTAGGAATGGAATTGATTAGAAATGTGAATTTGTCAGTGAGAAGAGTAAGTAAGGTGTGTTGTTGAACTTGCATAATATTGGCCATTTGGTTTCTTGATTTAGACTTGAATTGTTTAGTAAAGTAGAAGTAAATATGTAAGCTTTACTATAGCAAAAGAAAAAGAAAAGTAGATGCAAATACATTGCTAATGCATTTGATACATTGTTTTTCAATGTATTACTTAATAAGTATTAAACTAATATTATAATTTTTAATTCATTTTTGTCCTTCTATACTTTTATTTATTCTCCTAATCTTTCATTCTCAGGGGACATAGGATAGGCAATAGAATTAGGTTTGTCTATCCTGTGCCGGGAGACTGGCATCTCCTGGGGGATAGTTTTAGGTTCCCTCAGTCCAAAAAGCTTCTATTTTCATGCCTTCATTTTTGATAATTCTTCATCTTTTCTTCCTCTTTCCTCTTAACTTGCTCTTCCTATATGGAAGGTATCTTGTGTGGGAACATTCCTGGGCATAGATTCTACACTTTCTTAAGTCCATACTAAATGGTCTATTCTTTTTGCCCTTGGACCACATTTCATGTAGGTTGGGAGCTTCAAACTAGCTAATAATTCTATCTTAATCTCCTTGTCTCTCCATGGCTTTGTTATGTGATTTGAAAGTTTTTGTCTTTTATTCAGGGGTTTGAATTACACCTAATAATATCTCTGATTCTGACAGGTATGCTTTGCTTCATGTTGTTTGAATTTGCCACATGTGACTTATCAATATGTAAATGAGGCAGATTGGAACTGTTAACTTTGTACCATTTATTGCACGTGGTAGGGTGAAGCAGTTAATTTTTCATTTTTGCGAGTCACATACCAAAACCTAAAAAAACTTTCTGAAATGCATTAACAGTGGCATCTTCATGATTTGAACATCTCTCAATTTGAACACTTCCTAATCCAAGCACATTTGGCAAACAAATTTTGTCCTCCAATCTGAACGTGGTGTTGCTGTTTTTGCAGACTGAAGATGTCAGCCCGCAACTCAGCTTGGCTTTCACAATCTCACTTGCACTTCCCAAATGAATGAATTGAGTACTAATGCTGAGGTACCACTGTATATGTCACAAAAAAACTATACTGGGCTTTTGTACCTCTCCAGTTTAGTTTTTCAAAATAAGATATAGTGTATTTGTATTGCATGTCATTCTGTTCTCAATATATGATCATCTTATCCTTCGTTTAGTTGTAAGTATTCAATTTTTTTGGGTTTTATTGAGTGGATGAATAATGTTTCATTTTTGGCTGTTCTATTATAATTTATTATTAATTACTTAGAATTGTGAGATAAAATTCAACTTATTCCTGGTTGTAGATAGTCTTTTTTCTTTAAGTAGAATTTACATTGTTATATTCTTGCCATATCATAGGAATACATTTAAGAGATTCATGTACAGAGGATAGAATGCTGTTTGCCACTTTGAAATTGGGTTATAGGTCTTCAAAATCTTCAAACTGAATTCATTCTTGTAGTAAGGGAAATTATTGTAGATTCTGCATTGAGCAAAATATTTCACTCAGGTAGCATAGGATAGAGAATGGGGTTAAGTTAGTTAGATTTGTGTATTGTATATTATTGGAACTGGTGACTTTAAGGGACACTGTTATGATGCTTATCTCAGCTATAGATCCTAGGCCTTTGGAACGCATCTTTTGTACCCACTTAACTCCTTTTTTTCACTCCTTCTTAGTTACCTCTTCTTTGTCATTAACTCCTTTTCCTTCTCAACTTGCTATTTCTATGTATAGGGAATTGTGTGTGGGAACACACCTGTGCATGAATTCCACATTCCCTGCAATCCATGCTAAATGGTCCTTTTGTCTCACTCCTGGAGATTGCCCTTGATGTGGTTAGTGAGCCTTTAACTAATTAATGATTATTATTCCACTTAATCCAAATATGTTGGTTGTAAGTTGAGATATTCAAATTTGACATTTCAATAGTGTGTTAAATGTTCTTTGAATTTTTTATTTCAGACAGCAGTACAACATTATTGAGCCATCATGTCTTCACCTGGAGTACAAAAACAGGTAACTTAACGGTCTGGGATGTTTGTTGACATGTTTGTGTTGCGTTCCTTCATAATGATGTGGGACAAGTGTTACGTTCAAATTTCTGCTACAGAGTACATATTTGGCTGCATAATTATGTAGAATGTGTAGCTGCACAGATCTTCACAATGCAAGATACAAGTACAGTAGTAAGGAAGGTTCATTTAGTTGGAAGAGATTCCTCAATTTTTGTCTTGCTGGACCCAGAAGATATGTACCAGTGATGAGGCCTCACCATATGATGCAGCTGTACTATTTGGGTATTCAACCATGTATTAGTTGTTGTATGTCCTGGTTTTTGTTTAATTTGTTTTAAAAAATATTCTGGTTCAAAATTTTGGCCTTATTCATGTGCATGTCTTGTGTTATGGTTTATTCTGTTGGTCCTACATTGAGGTTTTGTGGCTTTTTCTTGTACTGATTAATTTATCATGAAAATTGGGTTCTGCCAAAGCAAAGTGGTGCATTGAGCAAGTGTATTGAAGGCCAATATTGGCTCTTAGTACAAATTTTATAAAGAATGATGAGCAGGAGGTTAAGTTTGTAGACTTGCAATTGATAGCCCCTGGAGACTGGAATAAATTGTGTGCTAATCATCTCTGTGAAGCTTTATGGAAGCTGGGTGTCGGTGTGTTGTGCACTCCATGCTAAATATCAAAATCCTGGAGCTTCAAATTACACAAAGTTGAATTGTCAAGTTAGATGGTAAGACCACTTCAGGATGCTTGGCAAGACTTGGTAAGTGCGGCCTAAATCAGTAGCTCTGGCAACCGGTGAAGCTTAGGTGGCATCAGTGGCAACTGGTGAAGCTTAGGTGCCAGCAGTGGCAACTGGTGAAGCTTAGGTGCCAGCAGTGGCAACTGGTGAAGCTCAGGTGCCAGCAGT
>VOMN01130653.1:0-11014 GCA_014899125.1 Orchestia grillus | reverse complement strand
ACTCTACCACTGTTGCTACTCACTCTACCACTGTTGCTACTGTCATTGTTGCTGCTTTGCTATTGTAACTGATCTATCTCTCACAACAGACGGTCAACACGTGTTTGTACCAAACCTTACTCTGAAAACGTACCATTATTGGTACAAGTGTACCAAATCTATTATCCTGGAGTTAAAATAAAAAATACGAAACAGTTATGCCTTCGCGTTATAATTTGATGATTTCCATTGAAATCATATGTACCGAGTTACCCTTCACTCTTAATCACATAAAAAATAATTCAATTCCTCACTATGACACTAACGTTCTTCCGGAAATATTGATGTTCAGTCACTGTACAATAATTACATGACCCGATTTGTAAATTATAAATTCATCTTTCATAAAGTAACAATAGAATCATAGAAGCAAGCAGCTCCAGGTGGGAGACACTGATGACTCATTTTATGCTCACGCAACGATGGCCTAGCAGTTGGCCTTGCAGCTCGTGTTTCACACATGTCTTCCATTTTGGCCTTTAGTCACAACTAAACCGCTGTAGACAACGAACTATCAACTCATTCACAAATGAAGCAACTAATAGCACTAGTGAGTGAAAGTATCAATTCGTAGAATAACTAGCAAAAAATGAGTGGACAGCCCGTCGTAGCTACGCTGCTAACCTTTGCAAGCACAGGGAAGGGAAAGGCGCTGTGCGAACATGGACGCTCGCCGCAGCTCGGCATCACTGCACCGAACCCAACAACCTCAGCAACCAATGAAATACACCACTCGCTGAACTGATAATGTATGCTCCAGCGCATGTGTTAGAACACAAAATATGCTAACGTTTATTAGAACACAAATCACACAAAGATACATAATTATATGCAATTGATTAGGCTACCTACGCGTTCGATTGAATTATTAGTTAGTTCAGGGCTGCCTAGCCACATGGAATGCGATCTTAAGAGTGTAAGAATTAAGACCATTCAGAATGGGCTTTAGAAAACGTGCAATCCATGTACAGGCGTGTTTCCACACCAGACCGTATTCCTTAACTAATAGCATGACTACCAGATAAGGCAGTCTGTATCAGTGATACTCAAAATAGCATTAATTCGTGTCAGATTTGCCGTCAATAAAAATGCACCTCGAGAATGATTTTACATCATTTGTCCGCAATTTGTGGCCGGTGCGTCTACTAGCGACACTAACATTCCTTGTGCACAATCGCACATACTCTACTAAGTATAGTTAACAACAAACCTTACGCATTTCATTTCTTCAAGTCACATGAAAGCTTTCTACGTTCGGATAATAAAGTTAAAATTTAATTAATGGGCTTCCTGGAATTTACCTAAAGCTTCACAATTACAAAAAACCCTTTAGTGAAAAATATAAATTTTACTGATCACCGATAAATGAAAGTTCGTTACCTCTTTTCAGATCTTATTAGCTTTAGAATGCTCTTCATTTTTAATTTCCAACTTCCGCTGTAAACCTCTACTTGCAAATAGTCATTAAGCGTCATTTTAATGCATTTCAATTAGCACAAACTTATAGTTGGCTTTCATTAATCAGTTACCGAGGACTAGATGAAACTAATAGGGGTAGACCAATAAAGGAACCGCATTCGCGCACAAGTTGGCCCAGAACTGGTCAGCAACGAGGTCGCGGCGAGACGAGGTGCTCAGCGTGGGAGGGAACACAACCTCGTGCCCTAACTAGGGAACAGACCAACTCAATTCTGCTTAGTATTGAGGTGCAGGTGGACTCGATCTTATTATGAGAACACGGTATTTGCATAAATGAAATCATCAATAAAAAGTTTCCTGTTCATCAAAATAAGCATAGGCGTCAGTGGTTGCTAGTTTAAATAACACTTGCATTTCATGTACAAGTTATTTCATTAAAATAATGTAAAGGCGCAGTGTAATCAGTGAAACACCTATCGTCATTACCTCTTGTTACCATAGTTTATATCCGGCATTACCACCGTATTTTAAGCGTCCCAAGAAAATGGGCGCTACGCATCGGTGAGTGAAAACCAGTCACAGCTTGAGCGTCAGAGTTGCGTTCCATGAGCGATTTGTTACTCATTTTACAATAAAGACTGGAAAACACAATTTTATCGAAGAACACTGTATTATTTCAAACATTTTGTTTGAACGTGGCAATTGGCGTCTTTCATACAGAAACAAAAAACCTATTACCTCGATTTCGGTGACGAGTAAATTCATTAGATCATAAAGAACTAATATCCGGTGGGAATACGAAAAAAAATTTCACCCGCCACGACTAATGTCGGCTAAGTTTCAAGTGTAATAAAAGAGGGAAGAAAAGCTACCTGTCCACTGATCAAGTTAGGGAGCGAACCCGCTGAAACACCTTCAGCAATTTCCCACCAATACTCCCTTATACTAGAAATTATCAATTTAATGTCATGATATTAACGCCTATAATTCTCTCAATTTTAGACAAGTATCAGTTCCGAACAGAAATATTGAGAGCAAAGAACACTCTAAACTTACATTTTTCTTAAAAATAAAATATTTCGGTTTTTCATAAGAAGAATTCATTGTAAGTGAACATACGATTGAATTCACANACTCGGAACCCCGCTACCAATAAAAGTAACTAGAAAAATTGTTACGTCATACAGAAATAATCCTTATATTCAGAGAAGTTTTAGACTTCATTCACTACGAGCATGTTGAACATTAAGCACGAATCCACTAAAATTTAGAATTATTTTCCGTTTGCCTCGAGAGTAATTTTAGTAATGATCAGTGTGCACTATCAAGAATGTGCCTGATTTAATATACCGATTGATAATAACAAAAAATTTATCCTCAACATAGGCGGTAACGAACCCAGAAGGAATTGGTCACGGAAGGTAAGCGGTGAATTGTGCCGTCTGACGGCTAAAAATTAGAGCAGTGGGCCATTTATGAGAGCTCCTTCAAAATAACACATGACACTGTAAATGGGTGTATGGATTTTTAATGGAATAATAAATTACGGCACCTGAGTCCACGCACACTGTTGAAGAATGTGGGAAAAATCGAAAATATTTGAGGCATCAACCTCTTAGTATCTAAGCAGTTAAATTAAACATTTATATCCACTAATTTGCCGAACGAAATATTTCGTTAACTTTGAATGCAAACACAGTAAAAAAGGAAACTTAACCCCTTCTTCCGACGTCAATTTACGAAGGACCGAAAGCTATATTCTTGTGAAAAGGTTTATTCGTTACTCGCAAAGTTGTTTTTCAATTTTCCCCCACGAAGTTCCTTCCCCCAGAAATCTATATTACTTAACATATTCCTAATTTCATCACAAATATGACATTCCCTAACTCCCCACGAATAAAAATGAATTTTTCATCCTAGACTAATCCTAATCCTAATTTCCGTTTGAAGACTTTTACAGAGTGTCACTAATTAAAAAAGATACGAATTTACTCAAACTCAGATGGAAAGAAAAATTCAGGTGTCCTTCACGCTAAAGTTATGAGATTCAATGGCTTACAAATTCGACTTGAATCTTACATCCTTGAAATGTATTCTCATGATTTCCATCGTCCGCTATTATCCGTTTGACTTAAATAAAAGTAGGTTACGTATCACAACCAATCTTCGATCGATCGATTTTGAAAATGTTAGCTAATTGCATTTAGTTTGATTTGTTTTGCGATATTCCCGGCCAATGCTTACTATTTTGAAACTGCCGTTGCGGTTCCTTCCAACGTTGTTGCAGTTGCAACCTCTGTTGTTGAGGTGGAGGCTATCACAACAAACGCTGCTACTACTTCTGTAGCGCGCTTAATCTTATACTTAATAATGATTGGACACAGCAGCAAGTTATTAAGATATACGCTAAGGCAAGACAGAGAATTCATCGTACAGTTATACCTTTCAGGCGATGAAATAGAGGCCTAACCACGCAATGTAACTCCATTCAACCCATAATCAATTGATTTAACAGAGCGTAGTTCAAGTTGACAAATCATGTTCCCATGCGCCAGCAACATGGAGAACAGCATCGTCCACGAGACTCACTCGTTCCGGTACGACTGGGGATTGTGGCCGCATCGTTGGTTCAGAGGTCAAGTTGAATGCAGCTGAAAATATGAATCTATTAAAAAAAGCAATAGTCCTCTTACAACAGCTCAAGTTTAAGAAAAGAACATTTTCATGCGTGAAACCAAAATATTTAGTTACGCATTTTAGCCATGCCGAACCAATAAGAGACATTAGTTAAATGAATGCAGTTTAAAGCTAAATCCAAAAAAATTAGAAATTACTCCTCATTCCAACTTGGTACAACAAAAATGCCAAAATAATAATTAATTTACACCAAGCTCTTTTTGTACCCGTAGTTTCCAAAGCCGGAGATGAGCTCAGGATTGTAGCGTGTGCTGAGTGTTCCACAATAACCATCAGAATTGTCTACAATGATCGTTACAAATATCCATAGTAACATCACAAATATCCAAAATAATTAATTAACCAAATTGTGTACGGTTAAAACACTACAAATATCCAGTGGGTGCACTAAACATACGATACTTGGTTGAAAGTTCATTTACCATGGTAATGCAACGGCAGCGCATTCGGAAATTGAACATATTATGAATTTGGTCATCACTGTTAGGTTATCTCAGCTTCGAGGCTTCTATTTTTCATGCCTACTTTGCGTCTTTCCGATTTCATGCCTTTTTCGCTAAAAGTTTAACTTTACTTCTTCACCTTTCTTAACTTGCTGTATCTGGGTAGATGGAATCTGGTGACAGAACACACATCTGCATAAATTCTACATTTTCTAAAGTCCATTTCAAATAGTCCATTCTCGTCACTTTCTTGAGATCGCATGCCATGGGGCTAGGGAGTTTCAAACTAACAACTAAAAAAAATCAACATGAATTGATTTCAACAAAAGTATTTTTCTCTGTGTGCGAGATCGGTATGCCTCGTTCCTAAGAACTGCTCGAATTATGCTGTTGTATACATATTGTATGCATATTACTACCACTTCCATCGTTTTCGAGTTCAAATTGATGCACTGGAAGGTATTTTTTTTACCTTACGGGTTATATGTATAACAGCACGGTTGGAAATTCTATATGGACGCCCTAATCGTGGTAGACGTACAGTGGACTGATATGACGTGAATAAGTGAATCGTGCCACAATGGTTGAGATTGGTACTTTTAAATAGATGAATTTTTTTATAGCTCAAATCTGTTTTATCGAACTGAACAATTACTTCTCTTGTATTTTCTGGCAGCTCTTTAATCTCCGTTGTATAAGAATTAGAGTGTTGAACGATGATTTCCTTCTCATACAGCTCTCAGACATTACCTGAGGTCAGCTATGTCTCTTGGATGAAGTAGAATATTCTTCTAAAAAGTTCTTCAGCATTCCTGTCAAGTATGTAATTAAACCTCCCTGGAATGTTCGAAGATTACTTATTTTCACTTTAAAACAAAGTATGTATGTGGGTGTGTCGGATACTTTTTGAGGCGATAATAAAGACCTTCGTTTTTTATAGCAATAATTTACTATCGGGCCATTTTTACATTGATTTAGTAATCAGCGTGCAAAAATTAACAAGATACTTAATTTTCGATCCCTTTGCTGTTGTCTAACTCTGATAAATGAGGTTTTGACCATGCATCGGATATTTATTGCACCCACTGTGAATAATAATCATCACAAATATTTATAATGATCTATAAAGCTCAAATATGTTTAGAGACTGTTGTAGATGATTCAGTGCTTGTTAGAGGCTGCTGAAGCTGTGCTACTGGGTAACTCCCAAAAATATTCTTGAGAAATTCACAAGGAATTTTCTCGTATCTGAAACCTGGACTTACATTGATGGCATGTTTCGTAGTTTTTTAAAGTTAATAACTTAGTTAGGTAAAATTCACTATTCAATTTCGCATCAGTCATCAAATTGAAGCCATAAAAATCACCATTGAAGCTCCTTTTATATCAAACACGTGCTAGCCACTTCCAGCACGACAAACCAGTGCTTGTGTATTTGTCAAATCTGGCAAAAGAAGTAAAATGCAATCATGAGCTGAAAATTTTCATGCATAGAATATGCAAAAGCAGAAATGATTTCATCTGTATATTATCAGTTTAGTGCTAAAGTAATGTCCGATTTAAACTTTATGTTAAAAATGAAGAAGCCATTAACTCTAGAAATATTTATTCATAAACACAACCTTCCCTGCTTTCAAGGACCTCATCCCAACCGTTGACACTCTTTTAAATGCCGCGCATGTAAAGATTTTCAGGGTTAGAAGAAAAATGTGAATGATACGCCTTCTCATTTTCTTCTTTTGATGTCAGCCTAAGACCATCCACATGGTTCTGTAGTCGTCGAAGCAAAAGACAATCACAAGTTGCCAACAGTAAGGTCAAAAAACACGGAGAATGAATAAATACTTCCAATGCAGGGTAAAGAGACAAGGCCTTTTCATACATCCGTATTAGGATTTTGTGGACGACTTTTTCGCTTGTCTATCAAACCGAAATTCTCATTTCAAGAACGAAAAAACCGCGTCTAGGAATTTTTTTCATTCATTGTACCATCTCGACAAGGGTTCTCAATAAATTTTACTGCTGTAATTGCATTGACGACTTTGAGAAACTCACAAAACTAACATTCCTAACAAGATCTTTAGATGGGGTGAATACAGATGTAAATACAGATGAAAAGGACGAAGAAGACTTAGACAATGTAAGATAAAAAGTTCTACATAAATCGCTAAAACATGTCGAAATCATAACAAAGGGCACAAATGTGATGCACCAATATTATAAATTCTCTCTGAAACATTTGTACTAAAAATCGATCATTAGTTCAGCACCGGCCTAATAATTTTGATACGACTCAAGTACTAAAACTTCAGCGCGCTACGTTTGCCTCTGAGGCGTCTGAAACAGCGCTCGCCGTCTCGATGATATGCGACGCTCTGCGTAACGAGCGCAAAATATGTGTGCATATACTTTTCAAAGGAGAAATTTCAGTGAGAAAATTTCTCATGGTAATTTTGAAAACTAATATTTTGCGCAGGTAATTTTGAGGGATAGACTAAGGAAATTAATGACAGGGCACATCCTGTTTTCAAATGTGAATTTTTTTCTCGCAAATCTGTAAAGAGCGTTTGTTCATGAGAAAACAAACTCCGATGCGTTCTTAGTCGAATTTTCAAAAAATATTAAACCCTGAACTCTGTTGCCTGAGTATGTATTTCTACAAATGGGTTCATTGAGACCAATTCATTATATATGTACTTGACTCGTGAACTTCTTGGTTCAGCAATAGTGAATATTCTGTGGTTAAGGCTTGAAACAATTAAGCTTGTTCCTACGGGCTCTTTAATTTTGATTATTGATGTAATTTTCAGTCTCAATTAACCGTGTTTTATGCATATTGGCTAGATTTATTACCGTCGTCATATCAAGAACTGGACATTGCGGCACACAAGCCAGCGTCGAGCGTGGCGAGCTGCGCCATTCCGTCGGGCCATTTAAAAGTTTAGCGTGCGAGAGTTTTGTGATCGTCGTCTGTGTCGCCGGGAGCCTTTGATGCAGCTGGCAGATTGCTTTTAATCAGAGACACGGCAGCTGCCGCACCTGCCCGACCAATCATCGTCAGTGCAAGCAGGAATATTTTGCTTCAATTCGCTCCTGTGTGGCGATGGATCGAGTTGCGCTATCGGTTTGTAAGACGGGTCAAAGATATGCGCACGATCCGAGATAGAAAAATAAGCGGAATAATTCACAAACACGGAAGACATAAGCCGTGGCACAAGTTGATGGCTTGATCGCACATTTTGTCGACAGTATAGAGGAGACCGACTAAAAGCAGAGTGCACGTTCCTCTGCTTCTACGTAGCGCGACATCGCCCGGGAAATGGACTTTCTTTTTCATGCTTACCGTGCGTTTTGATAGAACGAGGGGCAATTATTGCACGCAGAGCTGCATCAAAATGACTGTAAGCAATACTCACGTAATTTGCAGTTCATTTATTTGAAGGACGTGTTACATTTGGCGTAAAAGCTGTTCAAAATTTTAAAATGGAATGATAGAATCTCTGTCACTTGATAAAATCTCTGCATCCGTAGAGTGGCATAGAAAAGGCGGTGTAACTCGGTTAGCGGCAGCGAGATCGAAACTGGCTGCAGTCGGATACGCAATTCGGTGTTAAACGAGGTGATTTAATACAGATATATATCATTCAAATTTTTGGAAATTAGTTGTCAAGTTTGAACTCTAAAATTATGGAGCCTAATGGGTAACTTACTACTTTTTAGAGAATCCAAACGAACTTTGTAACTATCTAGATGCGAAAAGATCTCAAAGCATCGTCAAGGAAAGTAACGTTCGTAGATAATATTTTCTGCAACTAACTAGATGCGAAAAGATCTCAAATCGTCGTCAATGAAAGTAACGTTCATAGATAATAATCTTTTCACGAAATTTGTTTATTTTCTTCACATCAGAATGACATCAGAACAGATTTAGCTAAATCAAAGTGAAACGTGCCTTACAAGAACTGTCTAGCGTATCTACGACTTCGAAACATGTAAATAGTTATCATCATAGAATAAATCAGTAACAAATAATTTATTCTTACCGTGCAAAAAATGGACATATGAGCACAAATACACGTCTGTAAGAAAACAGAATTTTAAAAAGTTTTTTTGCAATTAGTTTTAATTAAATGTATGCAGTCATAGTTACTCTGGTAATATTCAAAATTGAAGTACAGCAAATTAGGCGTTACACACAATTGGGAAACATGAAATAAAATAACTTGAAAGGAAACGTACAAATATGGTGCTCTGCATTATCTCATGTCGAGTAATGGTTACAGAGGTCACCAGCTCAGATCCACTTTGGAAACCAGCCGTTATACCTCCATTACTTAAATCCGCTGTGGACGATTTGATATTTTCATGTATTTCTGAGGTCATTTTCTCTTAGTCTTTTTCATTTAACTTTTCCAGTTTTGAGTCACATGGGAAATTTTCAATGACCAGGATGCAGTATGATAGTTTTAGTATTCCCATGATCCTTAGAAGCATCAAATTCAACGCCCTAGGAGTGACCACGCAACTCACGCCGAAACTCAATTCAATACAAAACGTTCAGTCTATGTACGTACTGTATATATACTGGAATAAACCGCGAAAGGAATAGTGTAATCGTCATCATGAGGAGGGAATTATAGACCATAAAATCCACAATGGACGAGGAAATTTGAATTCAAAGGTGCCTACTTCGTTACAATTTTATGAGACAACGTTATCGTAAATGCTTCTTAGTTTCTGGCCGAAGCCTGAAGCTTTTCCCGTTGCCAGAACAGTAAAATGACTTACCTATTGGTTGATTTTATGACTTTTTTTAGTCCTTTGGAGTCAGACTTAACGAGTCTTCCTTGAAATTCATTATCCTTTCTTGCTTCCTCAAAAGACTCAGATAAAGTGGTCGTACCGTTTGCACGTATATTTTTTGGATCGTAGACATGCAAACCTATATAGCATAAATTTAAATTCTTTCAATCTGAGAATTATTTTTAAAATTATTCGTCTTGACATCACCGCACAGGATCATTGAAGCATACTCTTTCAACTTTCAAGTCATCATAACTTCAATGTATAAAATTTCTTATGAAAATACAGCACCCCATCTGCCAATAAGCTTTTTGACGCCGTTTTCACAAAATAAATTTGGTTTTGCTAGTAAAATAAGCTAACTTCATTTCATCCTCTTCTCTTTAGGTGAGCCTAAGACTATCAAAATGATTCAGCAAATTACTAAACAGATGATAATCTTATAAAACAGGGTCAGGAGAATATGGTGGATGAGACATTATCTCCCAACCAATCTTTTCTAGAAAATTGGTAGTCAATCTTGCTCTATGGGGTCAGGCTTCGTCATGGTGCAGAATCACCGCTTTCCTGCTCGCCAGCGGAGACCGTTTTTCTGTAAAGCTGTTCTTGAATGTCTTGCCATTTGTCGATACGCTTCACCTGTTATGATTCTATTCTTACCGAACAGCTCATGCAGGATATTTCCCATTGTGTTTCACCAAACGGTCCGCGAAACACGGATTGCGTGCAAGCCTTTTCGAGGTTAGTGGATATGTAGGTTTTCTTTACGATCAAAACATTGCCTTTTGCCCTCAACATTATTGTATAGGATCCATTTCCCGTTTCGAAGAATGACCAAATCTAGAAAGACGCTTGAAGTTGACGAGAACGTATTGAGACAGAGCAATCCGCATGACGTTTGAGACTGTTCTGGCAAATATATATATATATACTGGATTTATGGAGGTCTTGCTTCGAGATCTCGCTCAGCATTTTTATTTCACGGCAGACTGTCATACGACGGACATTAAATTTTCTGCTCAATTCCTCAGAGGTATCGGTTGGACTTTTGCAATAACTGCTAACAATTTCTCAGATGCAAACCCTTTCAGGATTTTATGTCTGTTTCCGTCCTTCACACCGAAGTCTTTCATTTCGAAACGGGAATCATTTTCTACCCTCTTCTGCATGTAGTTTTACACACTACATCATTTACACACGCTATTTGAGTGATCTTGGTGTTGAACTTGGAAACATTTGGAAACATTTACCTACCACAAGTAATTCACATCAGATACAGGTTTACAATCAAACGAGGAATGACGAAGAACCGGGATCTGGATATATACCACATGTGGACCCGAATAAGCTACAAGGCTTCTAGGACAACCTATATAAAAATGAAGGCATTCAATATTACAGCACATCAATGATTAATAACAAAAAAAGGCTTAAGGTTACACACAGGTATGTCAGTTACAAGAACTGAATGAGTTGGTTAAAATTAAATAATAGGGTGGAAACATGGTATGAATTTAGCAATTTGGGTAGTAAACTCACATACATACACATATTTGAGTACATTTCCCCATAGGTCGACGTTTACGAACGTATGTATACTCCTATAAAACAAG
>VOMN01130652.1:0-21092 GCA_014899125.1 Orchestia grillus | reverse complement strand
TGAATTGCAATTCTTAGCAGTGAATAAAACGCTATCTTGTTTTGTGGTTCTTTTCCTTATGATTCCCAACAGTTAATTTCAACTGATGAACTTTTCTTTCGGGTTATCATATTACTCTTGGTCTTACATCGCTTCTTGGCGCGCACCTTCGCTTGGATTAGCTACGAGTAGTCATCACTTCTTGGGCTTGTCTGTACATTCGCTCGGTTTTGCGACCATTAGGTGTGGGCAGCGTGTGCCCGTGAGGCGACTACCATGTGTGCCCCCGGCGGGTGTGTAAGTGGCCCAAATTACCCCCGCGAGGGAGGCCCGTGCGCAGCATCACGCCGCTGCGGTCACCTTCTAGTCAAGTCATCCAGCGCTCCCCCGCCTCTTTACTGGTCACTTGTGCTCACTGCTCCGTTGTCTCAGTTTGCTCTTACTCTACTTCTTCTTCTCTGCTATTTTGGATTCGTGTTAGTGCTCACTGCCCCGTTGTGTGCCTTTGTTCTACTCTTTTTTTAATGATTAATGATAGTTTTTATTCGTGTCGTGGTCTTGTCTCGTTGGAGATTTCAAGTAATTCTTGAATGCTTCATGCGCATGAAGTTTGTATTTGAAGCATGGCGTACTATAGAGTACGCTGTGATTTGAGGCCATTCCTCGGTCTTGGTTCTGTTTACGCTTTTTGGGTCGAGAACAGCTGGAATGTTTTTAAGTTTGAGCGGGCGAAATTTAGAGTTTTGTTTCAAGTTGCTTCACTGAATAAAACGTCCCCTCTAATCATCTAACACTCCAGGCATCTGTCAGCGGTCTTCTCAGCTTTAATATAATTCTTCACCAACTCATGCACCGCTGGTGTGACGGCCAGCGAGTCGAAGCGCTGTCGTATGAGAGAATCGAAAATAGTATTAGTTCAGGGCAATTTTACACTAACCCTATTTCGAATTTGTACATATTACCTAGTTTCTTTCTAGCCTGGCTTTAACTGTAGAAGGAGCGACTTACCTTTTAAATAAATGAAGTATTGCCTTAACCGTCCTTCATATTTTATACGCTCGTGTACAATTCCACCATATAATTGAATGAAACAATGTAAAATGAAGGTTAAACTTCATCTCCATTGATTCTATTGTTTAATCTCAGTAGAGTGTTGGTCACTATTGGGTTAACATTGTGTCAAACGTTATAATTGGCCTTCATACTCTCACGATCCTCGAACTTTTAGTTTCGCAATTCTTCGTGAAGTAATGGGTTTTACTCCTGCATTTTTATTTTAATAAGTATATTATATTATTATATTTTCTTTTTAATTATTTATTTATTTATTTCTATTCACTTTATAGTATGATTCTTTTTAAAAACTTCTAGTTTTTTAAAAACTCTAAATAACGTTTCTAATTTCCTGACTGTATTTGTGTTGTTAAAAAAATGGTTTCAGCATGAATACTAATCCCCTAGGCTCGCGTTACTGCATAACAGCGACATACTCCGTATGTCATGTACCGTAATTATAGCACGCATCGGATTTAGTGATTTGCGTCTCAGATTTACTACCGTCATCACTGCACGAGCTGATTGCGGGCGCCCACTTTCTCCTGCGGCCGCTATCCTCGCTGTCGCGGTATGCATGCTACGAGCAAGTCATCCTTGTGGCATGCGCAGCTCCAGTTCCTGTGAACACTGTTTTCCTTCTCCAACTTTCTAATCATCAGCGTCATATGGTCGATATCGTCGAGGCGTCGGGACGTCGCGCACAAAGCATTGGGTATTTATTTCAGTGCTTTACATTGTCAAGTGCATGCTGTTATTTGGCGAGCTCGTGCATAACTCCAGATGCCTGATAAAGCACGGTGCGTGATTTATTTCTGTTAGAGGAAGCTGACAGAAATGATTGGTTGATGCATCATTTTTTAGCGGGACATAGTAAAAGACCTTTTCTCGAAGCAAATAATGACATGTGGAATCATACCTGAAAAGTAATTGCGCGTTATTCATCGTGGGGTACGGGGATGGTTATCTAAAAATAAATTTTTTATTGAAATCTGTGCTATAAGGATTTCTGGCTCGTGTGTTTTGACCTGGAATAAATCTAATGTGAGTTGCTAAACACATAAGAGTTCTCGCTGATGATGCATATGCTTGTGAGCAATGCACCCATCGTTATTGCGCTGATATAACAGAAATGCACTCCACTTCTTTTCCACGAGCACTTCCCCGACCACAATGATATAGCTATGCGCTGAAGTGCACGAGCCTCCCTCACCCATTCGGTCATGCCAACGTGATGGCGCACTGACGTAGCTCAACCACGTTGGCCATTTCGGCCGCACTACACATACGCCCAGGTGAGCCTCAGTCATTCGTCACTCATGCTGCTGCCAATGGGTTCACATCAACCTCGTTTATCTACTCTAATTTACAGAACGTGACCTGCGAGTTTCGTAATTGTGGTGGTTGCTTCAGTTAATAATTCTTTTGTGACGCAACTCGGCGCAAGCTGTATATTCCGATGTGTTGGGTCACAGTGCGTTATCTATTAGGCATTCTTCTGAGTTCTGACGTCAAATGGAGAAACGATTTTTGAAACGCCTGTCAAGAATGCGTCATATTGTCATAACGCTTCATGTAGACAGTGAAACAGCAGCGTTAGCTGTGAATATTTGTGACTCGCCTTTCATGTGCACATGAGAAAGCGTGTTCGTTAGTACTTATTCAATATGTTCATGTGTCAGATATGGGATATAAACAAATTCCAGCTAATGACTGATTTTGATAACTCTACGGATCACTGAGACGCTGCAGCTTGCTTCAAGGGGGAATGCCGGCAAATCAAAAAGTATGATCTGAAATCCTGTTTTTTCCTTCAATGTAATTTCTAGAATTGCCATGCATATTCCCGTGTCATTTAATTATGCACCATTAATGAACGAGGATCATTTTATTTCTCATTTGTTCGAAGAAAAGGCCCGCTCTGCAGTTCTAAATAGTAATGCGTCATCTAAGGATTTAATTAATTTCTTTAACATCGTCTATGAAGTGGACGCGAGCCTGTAAACTAACTTCTTTTTCCGCGTTGAGGTGGAAATTTTCACGTATGTTACATTCTGTTCCTTTAGTCATTTTGCCTGCTTTGTGATCAACATGAATTGTCATGCGTACGTGATAGGCGAACGTTATAGTGTGTGTGTGGGGCACCTGCTCGTCTCACGAGCGAGAACAGACCTCGGTGAGACCGCGCGTGTACGCGTATGTTCCGCGTACACTTCGCTCGTGCACCGAGCAGCAGAACTTTTGCCTCCTGTTCAGAAGGTGCTGGAAAACTCACCAGCGACAGGTAGAAGATTCACCAGCTACAGGTAGGAGATTGACCAGCTACAGGTAGAAAAGTTCAAAGCATTTACCGGAGGACGCGGTGACCCGCCGGCACCCCTCCCTCTATTCTCACCCACTCTCTCTCCCTGCTCTGTGCGCATTTTCTCACATGGGAAGAAGACCTTGACCCTCCAAAATTCTTCGCGCTAGCAACTCTCACGGCGTCGCTGAAGCGCGTACCTGAACGCCTCCCGCGTGTGCTCCTTTTATCCCTCGAGTGTGACCAGCTCAAATAACTCTATAAATTTGATGGTACCTCTCGATCGGAATATTACAATTTAAGTTTGGAGCTTTCCTGATACAAGGAGACCTGATGACTGATGTTAAGTTCGCAGATTTGCTAGATCCATAAAATTTTCATTTCAAGGTCTGATGAGCTTCTGAGTGTTGAAATGCGGGAAGACGCTTGGATGCTTATGAGAATGTTAGTATTTCAAATGATACATGCCTGATATGTTCTTCTGCCTTTTTTAACACTTCTCGGTTTTGGCGATTTCCCTATTCGATGTTAACAGCTCAAGAATTCTTTTTTTGGTGCTCTATCACACCACTCTTGCCTGGATCTGTGGTCTAGTGTCCGAGTTAATGAGAGTAATATTCCACTTGAAACTTGCGTAAGAATGGGTGGTCCTCAATGGTACGTACCGGATGTAATAGATGTACTTACTGATAACTTGCACGGTGTTTATTCTTCATCGACTCTGAGCGCCGAGAAGTTATGCGTTATCGTAGTGAGTAGTGAATATTGATGACTTACCTGTGGGGACTTGTCTTGCAGTTATTCTCGACTGTGAAGTCGGCTGCAGGGTCTGGTGTTGCCATAAAACTGCACGTCCGTCGCCTTGACGTGTTCCTGCATGTGTTGTGGACAGGGTGCGGCAAAATTATCTAATTTTTTCTGTCGGCTCGTTGAAAGTGGAACAAAATGAAAGAATAAAAGGTTTTTTTTTCTGAATTACATTTAATTTTATTTGGTTTCAGGTTGAAAAATATTGTGATTCATTTTGTATTTCGCTTTAATAAGCCAATAAATTTATCAGATCATGTACTGTACTTTGTGTTTCTTGGCTAGATCAAAGTTAAATGAGCTCAATGATTCTATCGTGTTGCATGTTCGTGAGCCAGGTGACTAGTCGATAATTTTCTCATTTTGCTTAACATTGAACGCTAAATACATTTCTATTTGGATATTTAACCCAGTTAAGCATTTTGAACATTTTATTTCGTCCACTCCTTAGAGTACAATCGCATTTCTTTCTTCCTAGATGTTGAGGACATTTTCCTAAGGAAATTTTGGCTATACTTGGATTTGTGTGCATAACACGTGAGAGCATTGTTCTTACTCGTTCATTAAATGCACACTGTGAAGTCCTGGGAGATGTATTTTTCAGGATTTATCTTACAACTTATACTTTTTCAATAAAATCGACCTTGAACCTGTTTTGGAAAGGTTTCCACATATGTTCTTGCGCGTGGCACACTTGTCCCTCATATGTGGCGTGTTTGCCTCAACAATCACCCAACACTTGTGGTAATTTGCCGTTTGGGTCGGTCTGCCGTGATGCGCCGCTTCCTAGTCCTGTGTTCATGCGCGTTGTGTATTGCTGGTTGGTGCTGCCATGCAGTGACAGTCTTCACAAGTAATGTTCTTTTCGTCAGGTGTAGATAGTTGCTAGCTCTTATCGAGGCCAGCTTTATACTCTGGATGCGTCCTGTGAAGGTACAATAATTGCCTGACGATCGAGTACACTTGTTTAACTGGTATTTGTGGGTTAATTTACTCTTTCACAAAATTTGACTCTTGAATACTACCCTATTCCTTGCTCCATAATGCAGAAATTTTAAAGAATTTGCAGCGCCCACTTTGTTTCTTTTTCGAAAAGTGTGGTTCCTGAATTACTAGAGTTGCTAGCTTATGTGCTTTTGTAACTTAGGTGTGGCAGCTAGTGAGAGTTTACTATGCAATAATTACGGTGAACAAAACCGTGTGAAGAGTGAAAAAAAATGATAAGCTTCCCGGACAAAGAATTAGTCACCTGTTACTCATATAGTATATGACATCTACAAGCGCGAATTATGGCAGTAATTCTGCGTGGATTGAGTCTTCCAGCGTCCAGAAACAGCAGGAGGTGTGCGATCTTTGTCGTTTCGCATTAGTTCCACCCTTGACGCAATGCAATTCCGGTCAACAATTGAGGACACACGGCGGCGATCGGTTTTAGTTAGAATTTTCGTCCGACCGCAATTTTTCCTTGTATTGCCTTATTGTATTGCCATAGGAGTGTTTCCATTGTTGGTAGACCTGCAAAACTGCGCCATGCAGCCCCAGCAAATTATGTTACTTCTTTCAGTGAGTATCCCTTAGTTCGACCAAATTCGGTAACTTCTTTTTACCATTCCTAGACATCTTGCTTTTCGTTCCATCGTTGTAAATCAATTAAACAAAAAATACATTGCTAGCTCTGAATGCAAACTGATGCCTGTGCAGTACTTTCATATAACCTAAACTCGGGGACAAATTTGACAACCGTTAGATGAACGCAGTAAATAACTGGAGCTCGAAAAACAATAGGTGACTAATTTTTTGTCCGATAAGCTTAGGTTGCATTTTTTTAGCCGTTTCACCATTATTGAAAAGAGTCATTATTATGGTGTTGGTTTTGCACCAGTTCCTGTAGACTAGATCGTGTGAGCGATCTCACTTACATTAAAATGTGTCACATTTATACACGTGTATATGAATAGACAAGTGGCGAGTACGTGGTATTTCAAATCTTAACCCGTACTTTAGATATGTTGCACTGTACTGTTTACATTTATTTCTGTATCTCGTATGTAGTACTTCGCGTGTTTTTTAATACCCGCTAAATGAATACATGTACACTGAGTGTTTGGGAATAAGAAGCATAAAATTTCGCACTTACTTAAAGTGGCGAATGTATGAAGGTATTCAATGGAAACGTTTAGACCGGTAAGTTCTAGATTGATCACCCCTCAGGAGGCATAGGATAGGCAATAGGGTTAGGGAAGTTAGGTTTGTCTATCCTATGCTATGGGAACTGGCGGCCCCAAAGAGCACTGTTAAGAGCAGTTGGCACGGCACGTGATAATGTACGTATAAATTATGTGTAGCTACTTTCAAGCGTAATTGTTCATCGGCCGCCAATCAATTTCACATTGAGCGTGTGAATGAGGTGTGTACTTCTGACGCAGTTGAAACCTTCACAGGAGTAAATAATGCACCGCGTTGGTACCAGAAAACACCAACCTATGCGATGATGAAGCGTTCGACGTCAAGCAAAGTTGACTTTCTTTCTTTGAGTGTCGTAAGTTTGCATCACCTTGCAAGATAAAGGCAGCGATAGAAGTTGTCGATTACTATGTTTATTTCAACGAGTTTTTTGACTGTTATAGACCAATTTGTAAATCACTAGCGTACTGTAATTTTCTTCATGAAAGCATGTTCATTCATAAAAGTGAGAAATGATATCAAATTATTATGCTTCATTTTTTATGAGTGTATGACGTTTGCTTTTCTCATTGCAACGAATTCAACTGGAATTAATACCATTTTTGGAACAATTCGGTTTAACCTGCGTTCACAGCTTGGCTCTGCGGTTTTGCGCCCACGACAACGCCTGCTACAACGGTTATGAACCTCACCAGGGTAAAGCCTCACGTATTTTCAGGCTCATGATTGCATTGTTTTGGGTAGTTATACTATAAAGCACACAAATATTACAAGGGTCCTCCTCAGATTTCATGGGTTTTAAACGGGCTGTGAAATATCCTGTAGATCTGTAAATTTATTGAGTTATTGTCAGTGTTTCTGTGTATGCTGTTCGTGTTGAGACTGCTTTCGCTGTAGATACCCCTTGTGTTGATAAGTTGTTAATGCTAAAACACTGGCGCATTTGTGACGCGTTGCAGCGAGACAACTGCAGGGTTTCACACGCAGTGTTGGATGACCATCGATCGTTGATCCATGGCAACACGGTCACACGTTCCAGTGGATGTTGTGAACTAAAATTCTCTGGTGGAGTTTTGTTTGCTGAAAGCATTATGTCAGATTATCACGCAGCACCGTTTTTTTTTTGTCTCACACGAGCGCGAACATAGGTTGTCGAGGAAAGATGTGTATAGAGCGCAGAATTAGATGGGTTACAGTTTGAATCTGCATTCATCATACGAGTATATGTGATACTTGAAAAATCTGTTGCCCCACAGAGATTCCTTGTACGCCTCATTCTTTCGGTGTATATGTAGTATGTTCAGTTTTTTGGGTACACACGTGCCATATTTAACAAGAAACACTGAGTTCAGAGTGAGTACATATTTCAAACACCCCTAAACTGATAACGTGTGTACAGTTGAACTGGAGTTACGTAGTAGATCTTTCACTGTACGTAGCGCACTGTGAAGCATAATTTCTGGAGTTTCTTCTTGTGTACCTTATAGAACGCCGTTTAGAATTTTACGCTTATGTAGTGAAAGAAGTCACATGAAAGTGTGGTGTACTACCTGTGGATCAGTGTACGTCACTTGCTTTAAAGCTGGATAATAGGGTACGTACGTTAACGCACCCCGTGTCCTTCATCGTTAACTTTTCTGTACCTCAAACGTTGAGTGGAGGAGCGGGTACTTATCGTCTGCGTGTTGGATTTTGCTCCACTGAGTGACCGCGCTCTCTTAGTTGAAAATGACGGATTGACCTTTAAATATCACCTCGCACCAAAGATTGATGAGAGAGAAAGAAGTCGAAGAACGAAGGCACGCTGGCGTGAGGTCATATAGAATGACGTGTCGGTCACTACCATGAGCGAGTTTCTCGGGTTCCAACCTCTGAGCACCGTTTTCTTTCCTTTACGCACCGTATGTTATTGTGGACTTGAAATGAACGTGTCTTGATGGCGAATAACAACGTCTTCCCTAAGTTGCCCCCTTCTTGTCGACGGGGGAGGTGTTGTGGAATTAGGTATTATTTCTCGCCTACGTATTAATTGATTCTTGACAAATTGTTCATCAGTTCAGCAAACTAATTGAATAGATAAGGCCCAATGATGGCACCCAAGCGTGTGTTTGAACTGAATACATGAGAGAGTCGGTCATTCAAGTACAGGGCATCCCAATTGACCTGATTTGCAAGTACAGTGAGCCATTTTAGCGCGGCCGGCGCGGACAAATCAGGCGCAGTGAGTTCGTCACCACCGCATTGCCGTACGCGCATGTGGAAGCAAATCAATGGACTTGAGACTTGCGGTCAAGGATCGATGTGTGAGAGGTGGTGAGGTGAGAACTGGCCGATGTTGCGAGCATCTCTTGCATGCAGCGCACTCACGCGCGCGGGCTGCACCTCCACGCGCTGAACACTCGTGATGTCTGCGCTCATGCGTTTGGTGTGACAACTTGTGCGAACTCGTGTGGACACCTATGGGGTGCACACCAATGTGGTGTGGACACCAATGGGGTGTGTGCACCAATGTGGTGCGGACGCCAATGTGGTGCGTACACCAATGTGGTGCGGACACCAATGGGGTGCGTGCACTAATGTGGTGTGGTGTTACTTTAATGTGGTGTGCACACGAATGTGGTGTGTGCACCAAAGTGGTGTATATACGAATGTGGTGTGTACACGAATGTGGTGCGTACACGAATGTGTTGCGTACACGAATGTGTTGCGTACACGAATGTGTTGCGTACACGAATGTGGTGCATGCACAAATGTGGTGTGGACTGTCATCTTGTGTACTTCAGTTGTTATAACACGTTGACTCCTAAGGCTGAAATGCTAGTTATTAGTCGCAGACGTGTCCAATTGCTAATTTTCTTTTGCTACATCAGTGTTGGAGAGGTTAGTAAAACGCGTGGTACAGATTGGGTCGTATATTATATAAATGCTTTCAGTCATTCACAGACCAGGTCCCTAATTTACCACTTCTCCGTATGGCTGCGCCTGTACTGGGGGCTCATGTTTTTACCTTTACCTCTACCTAATGATTACTTTACTTTACCTCTACCTANTACCTAGTGACTACTTTACTTTACCTCTACTTATTGACTACTTTACTTTACCTCTATCTAATGACTACTTTACTTTACCTCTACCTAATGACTGCTTCACTTTACCTCTACCTAATGACTACTTCACTTTACCTCTACCTAATGACTATGAGTGAATTTGGTCACAAATGCCATGTACTTTCATTATATGAAACGTCAAACGAAAATGATATATATGTTCCTTGTATTATGTAGTGAATTTAGTAAAATAACTGTGTTCGTTGAGACAAACGGGAATTCAATTTTAGAATGTATGCCAGGTGAGAAAATATTTGCGCCAACGTCATGTCCTCGGTCCCAGTCTGCCGCACCGACGATGTGTTGATGGTGCAGCACGGTGTGATGCAATCATGAAGTATTTATCTCGCTGTGTGACGGTTTAGTACTTCGGTAAAAGCCCAAACATAGGCCTTTCGGCTCGTTGCTGTCGCTATTTTGCGTTTCCTCCTATTCTACCTGCAATTTGCTCGTTATGTGTCACCAACAGGGTGTGGGAAAGAAGTGTGCCACGGTTTAATTGGCCATTCAGTGTTTATTGAATGTCGCGTAATTTATTTTCACTGTTTACTAAGAGTTTAATTTATACTTATTTGTTTTGTTGTTAGTGACACCTTGTACATGTGCCGCAACACAGCCAGCATATCCAGAAAAAAGAGCTGCTTGTGATGTTCACAGTCATCTCTGACGAATCTTGGAATGATGTATGAGGCGAGCACTAACTTGTATTAGGAGCCTAATTCTTCGCTACGAGGTGTGGGCCGAAGATTGCCAGACACCTGACCGGGACACTAGCATCAGTTCACGGTGCAGTCATGTCCTCTCTCGAGCTGAACTCCGCAAGGAACTAATTTTCTTATCCCTTCAATGACCGAATTATTTTCACGATGAGGCTACATTTATTTTTTGACCTAGAACTCTTTGCAGTCTTGCGTATGGCTGGAATAAGATTACATTTAGCTTTTGGCTCGCATTATCAGCATCCTTATGAAACCGGACAGTTCTTCTCTATTCACTTCGTAAGTTTGTTCGATCCCCATTTTACTACCTCGCACCTTTGGACTTAGGTTGTTCAGAAATTATTTTTTTTCTTTAATTCGTTATGTGAAAATCATAATTCTTTGGTTAGACAGTAGTTACATCTGAAAATTATAGGGTGTTGTACGCACTGCCAAAAGATATTTTAAGCAGCCCTCGACAAATTCCGTCCAAAAGAAATGAGCCGTTCCGGTTTAAATAGAAGAAGTTGCACAATATTTAAGTAGCTTCATCATTTTCCATTGATGACACGAGCTGCTCGCAGAGCCACTTCAGAAGGAGCAGAGTAGCTGTTAACAGTTTCGGAGAGTAGCGTAACGAGAAAAGTTTCGGGAATTATTGGGTTTATGAACTAAGAATCTGAAGTCTGTTAACGGCAAAATAGGGGAACCGTCTTTTTTGGTGTGTGCTGAAAGGAAGTATGGATATACGCATTTCATCGATAGTCTCAAGAAATTTAGCGTATGAGGATATAATTTCTGTGGACTTGACTGTAACGTATATTTTCGTTGTAAATTAATGCAAACTCTGTGAGAAAGTTGATGTGAGGCCGTAGTGTAATGAACTGGTGTTGTAGTACGTCAGTGAACGAGTCTCCGTCACGGCTCCCCACTGTAACATCTTCACTACTGTGATCAGGGAGATGCGCTGAGACTGTCCAGCGTGTAGTTACGACCTCTTCGAATAGTGTACATAAAATTACTAAAGCTTATCTGGGGCTGGGGAGGGCAAGCTGGTGATGCCTATCCTCTTTAGTGTACTTTGGATTTACAATAAGTGCTTGTTACTGGTATTTGTAGCTGCATTATCAGTGATGAATAAAATATGCAGTGTCTACTTTGTCTTTAGTGAGCATATGTATTAGGGTTCATCTCTTAGCAAACAAACGGCGTCTTGCGGGTTTCACTATCCAAACATCAGTGAAATCCAAAACAGCTCTTCCATTTAAACCCCTCAGGGACATAGGATAGGCCATAGGCGATAGGGTTACGCTAGTTAGGTTTGTCTATCCTATGGGGACTGGCGACCCCATGGGAGCATTGTTAGGTTACCTCAGATATAGGTAGGCCTTTGGGACTTCTATCTTTCGTGCCCCCTTTGCTCCTTTCAATTTTCATACCTTCGCTTTCTTTTATTTGAATTTCCTTCCTCTTATTTCTTAATTTGCTGTTTCTATACGGAGGCAATCTTGTGTGGGAACACACCTGTGCATAGGTTCTACGTTTTCTGAAGTTCATTCTAAATGGTCCCTTCTTTTCGCTCTCTTGAGATTGCCTTTGGTGTGGCTAGGGAGCTTTAAGGTACCAATAATAATAATAATAACATCTTCCATGTAAATATCATGTTTAAGTATCCTCACGTATATATCACAGCCGATGACGTGCACAACGGTCTTGAGAAAGACAGGTGACGACGCCCACCCCGCTCTTTGGCACCGACAAAAATGCGTGCCGTGTTTCCTTTTAATCGGGAGTGCGGGTACAAATTTGAATTTTGTATCTTAACGCTGCACATGCTCATTCAATTCTTGTGTGCAGCACTGCTCACTCGGAGAGTATGGGTCAAACACATGTGTACGCTAATGGGTATTTCAAATTTGCCGTTAAAAAATGATCACCTGCTCGCACTTCGTGAGCCTGACGCTGGCACTTGCAGGCTCTCGAGTAAGTGCAAGTGAACTGTTTGTTGTTGAAACCACCCACGTACTTTGAAGGAATAGATTTTGCTGGTTAACGATCGTTATGATTAAGCTGTTCTGCGCGTGCTGCACCGTTCCCTGTTTATCGGAAGTTCGAAGTGGGATTGAACCAAGTTTAAATTAGTTGTTGGTAAGCTGGAAGTTCGTTGAACTGAGAACATTCATTGCAGTATCGTAAGCTAAGTTTAACCAATGAGTGATGTGCGTTCTCCCGTGAGGCCCCGCTTCAGTTCACACCAGGAAGATGCACGTGTTCATACATCGTAAATATCGTTTAATTGCAATCTATACCGCTTTCCGCTCAAAATAGAAACTAAAGCACAGATGTGCTACGACATCGTTAAATGCCTTGGTGCTCTGCAGATTAGTAGTATCAGAAATACATGTATCGTTCTTTTGCTGTAATATCAGACTCTGGTTTCCTAAAGAAGTCCCCGTGTGTGTGTGTGTATTCAGGTCAGTGAGTGAACCAGAGCGTCAATATTTGAAATTGTACGAGTGGTGTTAGCCACCGCATACGGTAATAATAAAAGTATATCCCTATGTCGTGAGCTGCATCTTAGTCAAAAATTTTGTTTCGTGTATTCACGCTGTTTGTGCGTAGGATGTGGGCGCACATTCTTGCTTAAAATGATAGTAAGAAAAAGTCGTACCATGCGTTCATTTTTTTTAAGGAGTGCTCGCTCGTTAAATGAAAAACGAATGAGGTCTCAAATTGTTGAGTTTTACAAGCGACGGAATGTCTTGTTATGCTTCGTGGTTTCGAGTTACAGACGTGTACGTGACTTCTGCATGAGAGCGGCGGTATCGGTAACGATGTTGTCGGGGCACCGTAATCTGCCTAGCGTCTTGTTCCTGTGAGGCAGAACGTGCTGGCGCCGGTACTCAAAACTGTGACTCATTGTGGGCCATCGGAGGGGGGTGAGGCTTGAAAGGCCACGTGTTTGAGATCAACATGAGACGCTTATTACAATTTTTGTTCTCTTATGGTGCCTTGCTCAGTTTACTGAAGGGAGTTCATCTTTTTTTTATTGCATTGCGAGCTGCAGATTATAGCCATTGGGTCAGCTGTTTTTGGTCAAACCGTAATGACTTCTTGACTTGTGCCTCATTAAGTTCCGCTAATAAGTCATAACAAAGTCGTAGTGATTAGCTTTTATTGCAGAAATTCATAAACCAACTTTAACGCCATCCACAGAACTCTGGCTTTCCTAATTTAAGATAGCCTCTACTACAGTTTCATTCCATATTAGTCCGTGTGACTTGAGAAATGGAAATCTGAAAGAAAAATTGACAAATCAAGCGTTTCTCTCTCCCTCAGGGGGCTGGTGCCAATGTTCACCTGTTTAGCGTGGAGCAAGAGTTTCGTTCATTCTTTCATAAGGAAAAACACTCCGTTTATTTGCATTGGGCTGTCGCCGCGCACGACTTCTGTAGTCATAAATGGCGCACGTAGTTCATTACCGGGCATGAGAATGGTCTCATCTACTGTACTTCATTTTCATGCCGTCCTTCCCTTCTTGAAGTGTTGCGCCGTTAGAGCGTGCACTGCACCGCCTCATTGTGTGGATTTGCATTTTTTGTCTGTTCGAACGATCGACGAAGGCTGTGGGAGCAACGGCACTTGGTCTCATAGTTGCAGGCCATCTTTATTTTTTCCCCTCCGTTTTAGTGAGTTGGTGGCCGCCGGTGCTGCGAGAGCTGCGCGTTGTCAAGTGAAGCAGGTTGGAAGTGCCGCGTCATGGTGACCTGCGGACTGCTGTTATGAGCAGTATTGGTGATCGGAGTGATGTGGCGGTAAGGGGTGTCCTATTGCAACCTTTGCAAAAACAGCTCTGTGAGTCTCCGCTGTGTAGGTGTCGGTCGAGGCCTCCTCCGGTCAATGACTACAGGAAACGACGCTATCTATGTATGTACGTTTAGTATTCTGGGGAAATTTGTGAGCCACTTACTTTGTCTTTTGTTGGGAAGGAGACATGCGAGAAATTTCTGTTCCTTCAAGTAGAACAAATATACTCGAATGAAAGCGCGCGCTTTTTTCTACTGAAGGCAAAACGTTTGATTTTCCTGTATTTTTTTCGTGTATAAAGTACTGTACTGCGTCTTCTGTGGGGTAGTATTTTAAGTATGAACCATGCAGACTAGTGATCACTTAGCTACAAGCGTCTGCTTCTCTATGGTGATGTGAACACATGTGTGGAGATGGGTATGCTAACAATTTTTAATTTTTGTATTACGCGAACGTGAGTTAACGTGCATTCAAATAGATGATAAATAGCTGGAAATATGCTGCGCTTTTTGTGGTATTCTCTGTATGATCTTTATCTAGTTATCGCAGGTTAGTCAGGGTTTTCTCCTTTTTTTAAACGATTCTTAGAATAGCAGTGTAAGTTTTACTCTTTCCTTTTGTATCAGTCAATAGCAACTAGCATGTGTTCCGTGTTCGTTGTCGGTTACAATAATGTTAAAAGTGTAATTTTACGTCAGAAGTTTGAATTTCAATGATTTGACTAGTGTTGATGAATCGAGTTCCTTTGTATTCTGTGGTGAGCTCAAGTTTGTACTACTTTGCTTCTTCGTCACTATTTTGCAACAATTGGGTTAGTAGAATTATTTCAACATCTCTTTTCGATATCGACTCGATTTCATTTCTATACATCGATGTGCTCTGACCCTTGCTTATCGGCAAGGTGGCCAAAAAGGTTCACTCACTGTTAATTCAGAGATATGCTTGATGAAAATCCTTTCTCTGGAGTGTCTTACGGTTTTCGGTAAGAAGTTAAAATGTTTTTTTTTCACCTCATCTGAAGCTGTTTTCTTTTTAAGTGTGCCTCGTGATTTCTCTCTTTTTTGCCACTGTATTCCCAAATTTTATCATCATTTTCCCCCTAGGTTCTTGTATTATTACCCTTGTCCTGGTGCAGTATGACTTGTGTGTTTATCTTGTGCTGTGCACTTGCGTTCGTTCCTGATGTGTCCTATCCCCGTGCAGAGGTGAGGCCGAGTGTGTGGGTGAGGAGGAGGCGCGTCCGAAGGTCGGCGGCGAGATGGTGAGCATATGAGAGCTGCTGCCCGACATCATTGGTCGATCTCTGATTGTACCTTCGCTATTTTGTTCGCAAACATAGGTTTTGGTCGGATTTGTATTCCGAAATGAGATTTTTGTTCTGAAATTCTTCGGGTATTAGGAACAACGTATCTAGCTTGTTCTTGCATTGCAATTTCAATTGTGGGAGCGTTCTAAGCTTTTTCAATTTAACATTTTTAAAATTTGTAATATAAAGAAATTGTGATTTAATTTAACTGAAATTTATATTCAGACCTGGCTTTTTATTTGCTAAAAATTGATAATTATACATGAAGTGATAGCCCTTCAATTTGGACTGATACTTCATGGTCGAGTGTTATCTTTCCCACAAGTGTTCCGTAATCAGTGAATCATCTAGTAATTGTGACCAATCACGCCAAGTAAGCAAGGAAGTTGCGGGCCAATTATATAATATTTGGTTCATTTGTAACAGGGAGTGGGAAATATTCATCCGTTGCGGAAGTAGTGTGTGACTTGATCCTTGCAGTCGCACCGTACCTGAACTTTTAAGTGGCAGGCATCATGTGGGAGCTAGAGGGGTGGAGGTGATGGTGGTACCAGTCAGTCCCAGTTGCGGAACTGCGTCCTAACGCCGAATACGTAATTATCTCGTCCGCAAATGTGCGCTGCGGGCACAGAGCACGTGCGGTCCCTGCTGGCAACCTGCATAAAACCTTCACCCGAGTGCGCTTGAAATTGGGTGTTCTTCTCAGCTCTCCTGGGCGCAGTTTACATTTGGGAGGCACTTGAATCTCTCCCCCCCCCCTTACTCCCCATTCCCCTTGAAAATAAACGAACTATGCCTGTTGAGGTTGTTACGGGTTTGTTTTTTCTTGTCTTCTGTTTGAAGAGAATCAATTTGAGGGTAATGTTTGTAATGTTAACTGTGGCTCTCTTCTTACTTAAAAGGCTAAAAATGCGATATTTTCGTTTTTCAAAAAAAAAATATATATATTTTAGTCATCAAAGAGAACCATTTTAATGGCCACATTCGAATAAACCAACCAAAATACTTAATTTCTAAAGAGTGCCGTGATATCTCGCTTTACAGCATACTTTGGTGGATTGCTCAATTAAGGAAGCCATGCAATACACAAACACAAGGTTTTAAGGTTTTAACTTTGGGAATTAGAGGCGGAGTCGCTCATGTGACGGAAGTGAGGCGGACTGTGGCGGTCGGTTGTGTAAATAAAAAAAAACAAGTAGTTTTGGTGCCAAAGCTGCCTTTAGCTTCGTGCGAAAAGCTAGCTGCTGTCAAATGTCTATGTGCAATAGGGATGGATTTAGCTTTCTGCAAAAACTGGCAGCATCTCCATATACCTCAGCGCTGAACATCTCGTGTAGTTGTCTTCATTTCTGCGCGGCTTGATATTGATGTAAATTGGGAGTTTTAAGTTCATATGTTCGTACTGTGGCACCGCCACGCAAGGGATGCCGTGCCTGCCTTCCAGTCAGCGTGGACATGCCGAGCCGAGAGCCTCCTTCAAGAACCAGAGATTAAACAGGACATTCTTAAAATGGTAGCGCACCAGTGTAGCCTGGGACCGGGTATCCGAAGTACTTCTTGATTGGGCAAGGTATTGTGAGTAATTTTGCGGCTTCAAATTTTGTTGGTGTAGTATATAAGCGTTAACTCATCTAAATCAATTTTGATTGACTACAGTGTGTCATAGTTATACCTCGGCCAAACCGAAAGAAATTGTAGGTTCAAGGTGTGACCGGCTCATTTTCTAACCGAAGTATGAACTGTTAGTTGGATTTAGTTTCTTAATTCTTTCTGATAAAAATGGGGAACTTACAATTGACTTTAATACTCTGAGCAATCTGCTTCAAATGGGTGAAAAGTTTATTTTTTGTTGTACGAGTATTGAAGCCAAATAAATTTCTGTACGACTCCCTGAAGTGACTGATGGAATTCACTTCACTTGTTCAGACGCTGTTCTACGTGCTCTTGTTTGCAATCCTGAAACTGAAACCTAAAGCCAAGCGCGTGCGATCCTTTACTTATCTCACATTCCATTGATAAGGTGTACTAGTAGTAACAACTGCTCACGAGGTACCGTGCAACCACTTCATTACGACTTAGTGGAATGGCTAACGTAAGTTCAGTCACAAGGAGGTGGTAGCTCTTGGAATGGATTGAAATTCTTGGTGGAACAATGTTGGCACGGGAGAGCCTCGGTTTAATTATGTTGATCAACAGTCAGTTTTTGTGGTCGTGCGCACTGTCAGCACTGAAATTAGGCTCGTCGTAGTGAGGCGTATTTTGGCGAGCACGACGGGCCCCAACTTACAAACAAGACTGTTGTGCACGTAATTTCAGGCCAGTTGCGGTGGCGGCGCGTATGTGTAGGCGAGCAAAGTAGCCCCGACTTCCCAGAGCGGGTTATAAAGAACAAAATTATGCATGCAAATAGAGAACACGGTTTAGGTGGCAAAGTATATGTTGGCAGGAATGTAGCGACAACAGCTGGACATGGTATAGCACACTTTCATGCGTACAGCGACCTACGCTCGAAAGTCTTATGTGAGAGCGTATCGCCGGCCCCACCAGCTGTGTGCTGTGGTCGTCATTTTGTTATTCTCTGTATCACGGGTCGCAATAAAGTGTGTATTGAGTGTCTATTGTTATGCTAATGTGGCGGGCTGGTGCGAGTGTCGCTGTAGGGCATAACTCGCCACATGCGGGTATGTCGTGGTGGGCACCCAGGTCGTCTTGGAACCCGTGCAGGGTGCGGCGTATGGCCGCAGCTTTGCAGTGCTTTTCTCTCAAAGCGTCTTGTTCTCTCTGATCGCATCAGCCGTTATTTCACTCGGGCGACTTTCATTTAAACGTGCATCAGATGATGTATTTTTTCTATATTTTGCACGTACGATGCTCAAATTAAACTCGATTCTTCGATCTCGTTGGTTATATATGCTGGCCCAAAACTTTACCACACAATATCAAACCTTCATTAAGCAAAAACCTTGAAAAATACTAAGTTCTGGTAAATTACAAAGAAAGAAGGATACTGGGAGTTTTTACTAAAAAAAAATAATTTCCTTTAAATATCTTCCATTATAGTCCAGGCACGAACGAACTTTTCGCTGTGTATTTTGCATCGCACTTCCCAGAATATTTAATGAAATGTTTCGAATTTCTTCAATAATATTGTGTTTCAGTTTTTAAAGAATGTTGGGAGTATTTACAAAAATTTCACCATTTTAATATCCCTAACGAAAAAATCTGGAAGAGTTAAACCCAGTGATCGAGTCGGCCAAGGAATGTCGTCAAAGCGTGAAGTTCTTCACTGCGGGATGTTTTCGGTCTTCCAGTTCGGTCTTTGTCAGTAACAGGTCTTGTATATCTGAGTTTTGCTTCTAAAGCAAGAATACAGGGTTTAGATGGGCTCTTGTTAAATGTTCTCATTGACCTCCTCCTTACTCCACCTAAAAGCCCATTGTTTTAAAAATATGATTGAAAATATGATTCCACAATGGCTACTCTCTTTTCTGCTGTGCATTTAACCATTTTAGCCGTTTCTAAAGTATGTCAGTGTTTTAGTCCTAAAGTTTTATTATGGTCACCTTATTATAACTTTGTATCTTTTTTAATATTTGCGTAACATATTTTCAAAATGGTGAAGTAACCTATAGTTCGTTCCTCTGTGTGAAAGTATGTCAGGAATTACACAGTACAATCCAGCTGTCTTCTGATTTTTGTATTCATCTACAGAAAAACTACATTAAATGCATTCGAGGAATTGAAGTCGTGTAGCTTGTGTGTGCATGTGTTGAGTAGAGGCTGTACTATGCCTGTTTCAATACTGTTGGTTTTGAGTGCGTCATTGGCCGAGCGAGCTTGCCGTATACAGGTGTTGTTTCTTGAATAGGAAGAAAAGATTTTCATCACCGATCACAGGTGCGGTTTATTGCTACCATAGCATTCCGTGTCGTCTTATATTCGTTTTAGAAATGGAAGTTCTAGAGTTGGAGGTTCTAGGCACTACGTCTGTTCTTAAAGATAGATTTTATCCCAGTTTTTCCTTGTTAATTTACTCTTGAAAATCTCATGATTTGGCTTCGATAAACATTGGAACCATCACACAATTCGGATATTTCTCATCTCGTTTATTGCCACTTTGAAGCATCTAAGGGAATTTTTTCTTTGGTTATATTTTTGCATAATTGAGCCGTACCCTCTTCGCTGTGACGCGCTGAAGGCTCCTCATCTGACGTGTCCGGTTTGCTCTCCCAGATGATACAACATTTGTACAGAAGAGCGCTCTAATGCACGAATTACTATTTAACTGGAAGTTCGATACTATTTAAGACCTTTTAAAATCAGTGATGCAGAACACTAATTCTTAAAATTAGTATCGTTGGTCGCTTAAAAATTATCGTGATTCACAGCCGTGTATTGTAGTTCTGCATCGTCTTGACGAGAGGCAAGGCGTATCTTAGCGACTGAGTGGTCAGGAGGGCGTTTGTTGAGTGTCAGCACGTCTCTTGCTGCAGTTTTTCGAATTTAAACTTTTTTCCGTAACTTCAATGTGCGTAGGCCTTGAAAGATTAACCGTCAGATCTCGGGACCGAGGGAATTGTGAAGCCTTTCTTCTTAGTAAAATTGTTTGTAATAACTGCTACCGTTTTGATGAATGGGAAAATGTGTGGAAGTGTATTAAATTATTACTTTGGCGTCTGTACTGCTTAGTCGTTGAGCCACACCCTGACCAGGCGCAACGCGTGACCATTGTAGCGCCTGCTTGTGTTCCGTCGTCCTGCCCCTGACGCAAAGAAAGCTAAGTGCTAAGGTACGCTCTTTCAATTGTATTTGTCGATGAAGCCCGCTGGCCATACTCGAAAATGAAACGCAACTCTGGCGACACTGACAATGGTAGCAAATTATGGCTCGTGATACTCCAAAAATGAATCGCAATTCGGATGAAACAAAATTAGTCTGGGTGTTTTTTGTGCGATTTTGATTTTTTGGAGTTGACTGACTGCCTTAGCTTTTAAGTGTCATTTTCATTGGTTGACCTCTTCGCGCTGTGCCTCGCTCAGTATCGACTAGAACGCTTTATGTCACATGTTTTTATAGCTGAACGTCTACGATATTTCAAAGTGGTGATCTTTATCGTGTTGATTCAACTTCTCTGGCTGCTGTAATTAAAATAAGCCGAAAACATCGCCGAACACAGTTTTTTGGCTAGGTCGGCTCGTCAATATTATTGACATTGCCTTGCTCCTCCTCGTCATGAATGAGTTTTGAAGCCTCTGTGAGTAATTTTAGTCATATTAAAGTTAGAGGATCGCTCCTCTGTGGAAGTATCGTGAGGATGTTGGAGAGTTAGGAAAGGACCAGGACGAAAAGCGGGGGAGTGAGGGGGGCGCTCATCATGCCCAATGAAGCTCGAGGGGTGAGAGAGAGCGAGCTGTGTATACTTCTTCAGCTATTTTGTGGATGGAACCGGTCCAGCAGCAGAAGTGGAGAATCCTCCTCTCCGGTGCGCCTCTGGACACTGACCCGCCGTTTTGCCGAGCAATGATCGCCTCCCGTCTCCCCTCCTCCCTTCTCCTCCCAACCCCTTATGCTGCTTCTCTCCTGTCCTCCTTATAGCGAGAAATCTCGCATTCGTGCTGGCCTGCAATGGGTTTATGCCTCGACACCCACTGAGCGGGTCTGTACGTGGCCTCCTTGTTCTCTCCTGGCCTCTCCAAGGCGAGACTTGGTGCCCGTGCGGAGCTCTCGATGCCGACCGTACAGCGCGTGTGTACCTGTGGCAGTTGGAGTCGAGTGTTGGGCGTGGGGGAGGACTCAGAGCTGCACTGGGGGGGAGGACTCCGAGCTGCACTGGGGGGAGGACTCAGAGC
>VOMN01130647.1:0-11662 GCA_014899125.1 Orchestia grillus | reverse complement strand
ATTTTTCGCAAGACGGTCCCCTTAAGGGCCCTGCGTGGTTTCGAACAGAAGTTTCTTCAGATTAAATTCAGAAAACATATGACCTACAAATACAGATACAAGCGTAGTACTCATAAGAATTTTTAACAGAAATTATTTCGACGAGCTAAAAGATTCTTTACTGCTAGATGAAAAACATATCCAAACCATGCATGATAATTCTAATCCTACTAAGGCATCTCAAGTACAAATTAAAATCTACTCGCTATTGGGGATAATTTATTGTATATCAGTGAAGGCAGTTATCAGACAACTCTAACGAACCATAAGCAAACAAAGACAATAGCGCAACCTATCGTGTTTATCGAGAGGATGCACTGGTTATATTTAATCCACGTTTTGTATTTAAGAGTGTTCCCAATTGATCAATTAGGTTAATTGATATTCTTATTCTATGAAGTGCACAAAGATCACCCAATGTTTATAAAAGAATTTAAGCCGAAAAAGGCTGTATTTTGCACTGTAATTTTATTTAAGATGTTCTTCGAGTTAGTATTTCACTTTTCGTGAGCATAGAATTATGAATCACAATTCGAGGTTTCAATGCAACCTCCACCCGTAATTTTAAGGTTGTAGTCACTGACCACAATCAGAAATGTCACTTGACTCTCACATTTTTAATTTTAAGGCTGTAGTTTTACTGATTGAAAACCCGATGTACCATGCTCTGTATGTGAATGATATCGGAATAAACGATTTTTCTTTCTTTCTTTCTTTCTTTTCATTTCATCGTTTTTTAACAAACGAAATATCTTTTTTGTTTTTATTCTTTATCGAAATGTCCTATTATAAAAAGGTTTGCCGCCTAACTTCGACTGCCTATGGAAATTTCAGTAATGAAAACTTACTCCTATGTCTCTCTCGGCAATCTAAAACGCGTTGCTGACCAGGACCTCGTGTAAAAATAAGGGTATATGTCCTCCTAACTTGCCATGGCGTGTGCTGCACCAATTTCAAACGAGACGTTTTGATTTTTTAAAAGTTTCTATTTTGCCATGCAGTTTTTCAGAATCATCTTTGTGCCTCAGTGGAAGCAAACAGCGCGCATTTATGTACCAAATTGTGCATGTGTGCAGCTACGCGATGGTGAGCGGTGAGACAGGCCCCCTGGTTGCAGTAGACCCTTCAGCCCAGCCCATCCCCCTCCCCCTGAGTCCTCCTCGTCAGGTGTCCGTGCTCTTCTCCACCACCTCCGCCACCGCCGCCTGGCACACGCCCGTTCCACCCCCCCTCACTGGTGAATACCAAGTTTTCGGTTCTCTTTACGATACACTCGAATGGTCTACGCTAAAAACTCGTCTGTGAAGAACTTAATAAACTTGTACGTCTTGTTTAGGACCAGTTCTGATGCACATCACTGTTTGATTCATTGTTTTTTAGGCAAGGGCGCGTGGCAGAAGTGGACGTACGAGGTGCGCATCATGGACGGTCGCAAACTGATCTACCACAAAAATATCAGCTCCACACGCTACGACATCTCGCACTTACGACCTGACACTTTCTACATATTCAAGGTATGCACGTAGCGACTCGAGCTCATTTATGAAGAGGGAGGCCTTTGCCGAAAAATATGAAGCTAAGAAATAAGTAAGCTTCATTTTCTGAAAAATTTAATCAGGTATGATGGGAAAGAATTATAAAATATGTATATTTTAGTTCGACCTGTACATCAATGTAAGTCAGTAAATAACCTTTATTAATTCCAACACGTTTTACCGTTGGGTTTTAAATGCTTTACAACTATTGGTGTGGTGGGGGATGTGAGGAATGTGTGCTTTAAACTTCTTTTTCCAAGGGAAGTACTCCGCAGTCACGTGAAAATGCCTTCCTGAGCCGAGTATCGAACCCAGGTCCTTTCGGTTACGAGACCACCACGCTACCACTATGCCACGGAGCCCATATATTAATTGAGCTGTAAACGCTACTGCCAAGCGTAAGGTTCACCAAGCACAATCTGTCATTCGCAATGAAGTGGAAGCTTCTCTTGAAGAGCCGTCCTTCATTGTTGCACGATGCTCCTGTAGCTTCATTGGGTAACACACGAACGTCGCTGCTCAGGCGGGCCTGTGACGAGCACCCGTGCCTGCGCGTAAAGTTATTATTTTTCTCGTATCAACTTTATATTTGAATTCACAACGTATTTTAATTTGTAGTGATCGAGTTTATTCATTTGTTTTGACTGAGTTTTATTCATATAATGTATTACGCGTAATGTTTTCACGCGTGTTAAATTGTGCTTTTCCTCGTTTCGGTAAGATCTCCCGAGGCAAGTCGTATTTTTCAGACTTACTACGTTTTTGAGCTAAAATTCGAAACTTTAATTCAGTGTAAGCAAATATTTTCATGACGACCCGTATATGAGGCAGTGTAGATAATATTTCTAGCGCTGCACCAACAGGTCCGCGCCTACTCCTCATCAGGCGCCGGCCCCTGGAGTGCCCCATTCCATGGCCGGACCCTGCGGCAGCAGCGGTCTTCGCCGCGCCTCCTGCTGCTCACCGACGACGGCGTGCTGTCTTCTGACATGAGTGGCCACGACACCTCCCTGGTCGCCTCCAAGTACTTCTTGCAGGTCTCGATAGCCCACGCTTTAGCCTTGCTGAGAACTTCTTACCTGCGCTATTTTTACAGATTATTCGTATGGGGATTTAAAGACACACTGGAAAAGTGTGTGGAAAATTATGAAATGATTAGAGAATGTGAGCAGAATGATTGTTTTTTATATAGGATGTTTTGGGGTTTATTATGTTGGTGCTTGATTAGCTGAGGTGTGCGGTAGGCTAGCGACTTAGTACTACAGGAACAAAACAGTGAGATCTCGAGAGAATGTGAATGGCTGCCAACCAGATGTGTCATGTAGTAATGATGCTGATAAAGATAGCTATCCTCTCTGGCTGGAATAAGATGGGGATTCGACCTATGAATTGAAATTTAACTCTAACAGCCCCATTCTCGAATGAAAAATTGCGTTCAACTCTGAAATTGGAAGTTCTACAATAGCATTTAAATTTTCTATTCAGGCATTACTACAGAATAATTTAAACGCAAATATTTTTATACGGTATTATAAATGACTCTCATGCGGTTTTTTACTCGATTTGGTCGGTTTAAATTTTTGCTGTCTTCCTGGTAGACTGTGGATCAGAGCCTATCAATTTTTCTTGATCAGAGACCGCCATCAACTCTTATTATGTTACATCCTGGTGCTTTGAGTGTGGCTGTAGGCCAAATGTGGTCGCATTTTAATGTCGAGGGTCTCACTGACTCGTATCGAACAACTGATACGCTATCGGTTGAGTGAAAACACAGTCCGCAGACTCTTCAGGAAAAGTTCAGGTAATGGAAACAATCATTTCTTTGGACTGAATAAAAATGGAAGCAGGAAGAAATTTAACAAATCTTTTTCTTTGATCAGGAAAAGTTTGGCATGTGGCAGTTCAGCGACGTCGTCGTGCGTGGCGACCTGCTCGTGCTTGCCTCTGTGAATGCCACTAACTACGGCATGCTCAACATGACTAGCCTCAAGGCGACGACGCTGGAAGACACTGAAGGAGTAGCCACCGTTGCTGTTGATGTCCTTACGCGACGGATCTTTTGGGCCAACCCTCACCTTCATTTGGTGAGTCTCATGAAGAATGTTTAACTTTTTAACTGCCTAGATGGCCGAAGGGGCATTCACACGGTCTGTGTAATCGACAGTGACTGTGAATGCAATATGAAAGCGTCCATATATGTCGACTGGGCCAAATTTTAATCAGTACCTGATTTTCCCTGGACCCTCTGATTACCCGTCCATCGATGCCACCGTCCCCACCCTGTGAGGGACTTGGAAATGTCAATTTAACCTTCCGTTTCCTTTCTACTTCGTTTATCGACTCGTGCCAACTCAACCGTGGGTAATTCTCGCGTTGGAAATCAACTGAACATTAACTTCCAACTGGTAATTACAAAGAACGTTGTTTATCTACATTCAACGATATAATTCCTCGATTCTTTTTCAATTGCTTTCTCTTTTATTGAAAAGGCTTCATCATAGATTTCATGCATAAGGATCAGATTGATAACAAGAATGCTAGGCTCGGAAAAAGAGTGAACGTTTCTCCACCATGATTCGAATGCATTCAACGCCCAGCCACGGAGACTGAATATTTCCAGATTGGCTGGAACAGCATCGAGGGAGAGGACCGGGCGACACTCAGCCTGATGACGGGAGCGACGCGTCTCGAGATCGACTCCCTGCACGGCCGCCTCTTCTGGGCCACGCCCCATGCGGTCTACTACTCGACCCTGCTGGGCCGCGGCCCCTCAGCCCTGCACCGGGAGCAGATCTTTTCTGGCAGGCAAGGTTGGTTTTGGGGATCTCAACCCGAGATGAGTCAGTCGGGGGCTGATATTCTTGTAGAAAATAACGTCCCTGGAGTGACGTTCAAATGCTGCTAAAAAAGTAAAAGAAATTGCATCGCAAGTCTTCAAATTTTGCTGCTAGGATTGCATGTTTTTATAATCAGTGGAGACATACATTACATATATAGAATATCTGACGCTGCCAGGGCGTCCTTGGGAAAGATTGCAACTTTAGGCTCCATTGTGTGACCAAAAGTGATGAACCAACATTTACTAACTCTGCTTCCTTTCATGTACAACTTTTTGAGAGCGTAAACGTTAAACGTTATTTAGAATAGTCGGAGAGAAAGGGAATTATTTTTTCGTTTATGGTAAAAATATTTTATTTTTTCGTTTATGGTAAAAATATTTTATTTTTCCATCTCATCCACCAGTGACAGGCCTGACGGTAGACGAAGTGGGGGAGCGGGCCTTCTGGGCAGTGCGTGATGGCTCGGAGGGGGTCCTCTACTGCGCCTCCTTCGGGGGGGAGTCTGGGGTGACGGTACAGCAGCCCCGACCTCTTCCCCACCCTCTTTCTGCTGGTAAGGCATCAACGAAAAGTGTGTGAACGTAAAAATTGATAAATTTCGCTCAGACGATGTGTGATGAGACTGCGATCGGTTATCGGTCACTTTCTTCGGTAAATTTTTGTAAAAAAAGAGTTTTGGATGGATAGAAGTCGTTTGAAAATGATCAGGTAGGTCATTTCCTCACTCGCTGTCTTGTCTGGCTCAACTCTACTGTAACTACAGAGTTGGTTTAAATTTTGTGCGTCTACTCTATGTATACAACATATGTATTATAAAGTTGTTGGCATAACTTAAAATCGAGTCATTTTATAGCTCTTAGCTGATACCGGCAGTTTAGTTCGTCGTTTCTTAGAAATATTGACTACTTTATCATCCTTAAGTGTGAAGTGCAAGTGAAATCGCGCTCACCCGCTACTCAGGAATTCCCGGGTTCGATGCCCGGGCAAAGTTCTTCTCTTGGGAGAGGCTGATTGAATGTGATATCCTTAAAAGGGCGGCACACCAGTGTGGCCTGGGACTAGGTGCCCTAACTACTCCCATGTATCCAATATACGTAGTCCGCTGCCCACATCCTAACAGTTAGTGTACACAGGGCCGGCCGCTTACATCGACGAGCGCCTGTTCTTCGTGTCGGAGGAAGGCGACGTCCTCGTCAGCGACACAGACCTGAACAGCACGGCCGTGCTGCCTCTGCAGCACCTCAGAGTACAGCATGTCCGCATTTTCAATGATGAAAGCTTCAGTTTCTCCGGTAAGTTTTCTTTTTTGTCGTCGGCCTATGGTAATTCATTATTTCATCTGATGCATTTCAACTTCGGCGTCTTTAATTGACAGATGGTTATGATCGGTGGTATCTGAGTAAAATACGCAGTTTTAAAAATTAGAATCTACAAGAAAAAACTATAGGTAAGAGAACAAATTAAAACTGCCTATAGGCAAGGAAAGGGGAGATTTTCAACATTTTTTGTTAATGTACCTATAATTTGAGAACCGTTATACATCGTCATTAATCTTGAAAATCACAGAATTTTACCTTTTAAATAGAGTGCTACATTTCATTCATACTTTTTGTAATATTACTGTCATTCCTCTACGCTACAATAATTGAGCTATTTTATTGAACAAATATTCTGCCATTTTTACTCTCTACTTGATCGTGTATCATTTTATTTCCAATGGTAAAATTTTGCAATTTTCAAGAGCTGTTATGGCACACTGCATTGAAACTCGTGAATCGCCTCATTTGTTTGGAGTTAACGAAAAGTTGTTGGCGTTTGTAGACATTTTGCCATCTAATACTTATTTAAAAAGGCACGTCAACAATGAGTCGCGGTGTATTTTTTTCCACCATAAAAATGAATGATATTTTTTTGCAACTGGTGAGTTCTTAGCTGTGCCATGTGTAAAAAGTAATTTTAAAAATCAAGTTTTTACACTGGGAGTGATTCAAATTAGAAACGATTTGCTCTTCTTTATCCTAGCAGGATCTTTAACTCGAACATACTCATAGTACAGGCTGTAATGATATGTGAAAAAAATGAAGGAACTAAAAGTTTCTCTTATGTACTCGTATTGTAGTGCATATTGATGTGTGAAACTTTCACTACTTCAATTGTTTTAATAATCAAAAATTCCTCAAGTTTATTTACACACTTATTGAAGTTGAAACACAAATTGATCACCGGTATTCAAACTGCAAAAAAATTATACGTATTATGAAAATGAAGCATAACATTCTTGCTGCTGCTGGCTCTGTAAGAAATGTGCCACTTCCATCATTCCATTTTCAAAAACATTGCCGATGTGTTTGATCAGACGAAGAAGTAGAGGTGCTACCAGGGACCATTGACGCTTCGTCTGTGACGAGTGAAGGCACCTGGGACGACTTCGTCCTGACATGGCAGCCTGTGATCAACGTTAACTTCACTAACGTCACCTACGAGATCATCACCGAAGTCCTGCTTGACCCCAGTGAGGTCTGTTTAGCCATTAAAACTTGTTATTACATTTGTCATTTCTACGCAGTATTGATGCAATCCCTATATTTATACATGCCGCAACTAACTTTCACGTAGTCAAGCCAAAACAATAGTGCTCTAATTCAGGATTCATGTTTTGACGCATGATGAAGAGGTAAACTTGTATCGTTATTTGTAAATTGGCTTTATAGTAAGTCGAGTATCTATTAGGTCACAATAAGGGATATGTCAAGAACATTTGTAAGTAACTTGACAGCTGACTTATGCGTGTTAGTTGTTTTAAATATCATGAGTATGAGAGATAGACGAGCAGGACTATAACTGTGGTGCCGTTCTCTTGTAAAATGCTATCGCATTGAAGCAAATACAGACCAGTTAATTTTTCTGATTTCTGATTCAACATGGCGAACATATATCCTTTTTGAGCAAATATACTACGAGAGTAGAATTTTTGACCTTTTTGCTATGTAATAACATGTTGTGATGACTAATCCTTAATTTGTGGACGCAAATTGTAAACGTGGACTACCTTGATGAATAGAAGAACTAATTGACTTTTCAGGTTCTGCCAATGACTACGACACATAAATTAGCTTCAAATTATTGCAGGTTGGTGAAGAAGACGCTTCCAAACTGCGGTTCGTTGCGTTCCCAACGGAGCCACGAGTATCGATACCATGGACGCCCCCCCGCCCATATGTGCCTCTCCGCCTCTCTGTGAGGGGCGTCACTTCGTAAGGCTTTCATGTGTATTATAATTATTTATTTTAGTTTTCTACCTTCGAACAATGCATCATTACCTGTACGGACAAGAACAAATTCTTGTTTTGGAACTTTTAATTCGTTTTTAAAAGCCGATACATTGCTGAATTGTAATGGTTGAAATTTCATTAATATATTTTGATTTGCCTTGCTTTTCCTCATTTTTTAATGATCGGATTGAATATTAAAAATTGGGATTCCACTCTCTTTGTAAATTTGGGTTTGTAAATTCTGTGTAATCAAGCAACATATGTCACGGAATATCTGTAGATGTACATATCCACACACATACCAGTCAGTATAGGATATCCCTCGTCTCAGTGTTACAGGGTTCATATCCACACACATACCAATCAGTATAGGATATCCCTCGTCTCAGTGTTACAGGGTTCATTTTGAAATCTGACTGGTAGAAATTTGTTCTTGACAGCCGTCTGAGTCAGTCGAGGAGACAGTCATGCCTGTTAATAGATACGTAATTGTTAATGTATTTCACTTGTTTCTAAACATATTAAAAAAGTTTCTTAACCGCGCGTGAACTTTGCAAATGCTTCTGAGATTTTTTTGTTATCGTTTTTGTAGCTTTTTGTGAGGCTTTTTACTAACGTTGTGTGCCCCCACAAATTATCGGGTGATTTAAAAATATGATTTTTTGTTCCTGTTACTGTCGGTCCTCTGAAATGATGGCTCAGAAGAGGTAGCCGATTCAAAAGAGAATCGAGTGCATGATAAATCAGATTGAGTGAATACAAGACAAACCAATACCCAGACCAAGAACATACTGTAAGTTAGACGTGTTCTAACGTCAAATTTTTAAAAGAAGTGGTTTACGTATGGTCATATTAAAGGAGTTAATATGAAATTGATGGTACAGTGTAAACTGTTCTAAGTACTAAATGTTTAACATCGCCACAAACTCGGGGGATCTGAGAAAATAGGTCATCCAATGTATTCGAGTAAAATAGTATGTGCTACGCGTTAGGAGAGCTCAGAAATTTGTGTTGGAGTGCTCGGGGTTGTTTATGAATGCAAACAGAGTTGTGGATGTTGTGACGAGTTTGTATGGTATCTCCTTATCTTAGTGCATTTTTTCAGACTTTGACTCACATGAGGTGGCTATGTTTAAAGTTGCTACAGGATCCATCACATCTTCAGAAAGTAGCAGCATCAGACGTTTCCATACACCAAGAAGCTGAAGTAGTGTCGTCTTTCAAATCACGTCAAAACTGGGGTTGACTGAAATAGTTGTTATTTTATAGCATTGATTCGTTTTCAGCTCCAACCCTTTATTAAAAGCAAAGTGTAAACATAGATTAAATATATTTTTAATTGGTTAAATATATTTTCCAATCACACTAAAGGGATTCGTCTTGAGAGTAAAATTTTAAATTTTTGCGCTATAGCTTGCTAGCGTTACAGATAGGCTCCTTCACAGGTGGGGCGCTGGTCCCCGCTCTGTGGCCACCCTGCACTCCCCCCCATCCCTGCCAGGGGCCCCTCGAGCTCTGCGCTACTTCACCACACGTGGCCCCGGCGCTGGAGGCTGGGTGAGTTAATATTACATGCTTGGTCTTTTGCTTAATGGTGGACGTTATTGATGGGGTGAAATGAGGTCGCATCATCACGCCGCTGTTCATTAATGTTTTTCTGAATGATTTTATTCTCTCATACAACGAGGTGAACGAGGGACTTGTACAAAAGCTTCAAAGTCATTTGGGTAAAGTGTGATCCCCATGAGTTGAATAAGTTACTTTTCATTGTAGTTGATTCAGAGTAAAAATTCGTTAAAAGATCAACAAGAATTGGGAAGGGCTTAATTGCTGCTAAAGATGTTGTCCATCATGTTGTAAATATGCATCGTAGAGCATGTCTGATTACGGTGTACATATGACTCGTCTTGAAAATTTCAATATTCTAACATCTCTTTTGTTTCAAACAACGCATGCTTTCAAAACTAGCACTTTAGAAATATATGTTGTTCTCTGAAACATATTTCACTAGATAAAAGCTAGCATGGTTTTTAAAGTCCCTTCCACATTAATTATTTCACTTCATTTGGTTTCACTTTAAAAATTATTCTTAATTCTTAATCTTCCTTTCATACGTATCTTTTAATCTGATCCGAAAATCTGATTCGCTTTAATGGAGCTAAGGATATTTTCATCACCGAAACAAAAATTCTTCAAGTTCACTGTCGAAAATCTACCTCCTACTGCATGTCTTTTGGACAAAAATGCACTTCGTTTATGAGAGCATGATGTGTGTGACAGGAGAACGACACGTCCGTGCTACTGCGGTGGTTGCCTCCTCTGCAAGCGAATGGCCTCATCGAGCGGTACGAGCTGGAGCTGTGTGGCGGGTCCCTGCTGTCTAACTGCTCCCGCCGCTCTGTGCCTGGGACACACCTCCAGCTCCTGCTACACACTCTGCCGCACCGGGACTTCATCTTCAAAGTATGGATGCTGATGCTAGGACATCACCACGGTTTGATAAGTAGTGGTAGTATTTGACAGTTATTAAACTTCGAAGGATGTGTCCGTTTTCCTGACTTATTAAATAGCACGGCAAAGAGCGTTTAAGATATTTAGGGGCATAAATGTTGCCTGTCTTTCGCATGTATTAGTGAACGGAGCTAACTGCGTAAGTTAAGTAGGGATTTTATGAAAGTGAGAAATATGAGTGCTTCATTTATTAATTTTCGTGTGTGTATCTTTACATCAACTCTTGGTATAGTAATCGAACAATTTGCATTCAATAAAATATCCGTATTTACGGTCCGCTTTTGATGATCCCTTCAGTGATTTACGTTCTATTTAAAACGTAACAAAAAATGTGTGCAGCTATCTAGCTTAAGTACTCATATTTGTTCAGTGTTGATATTTTGAATGGAATTAAAATTTTTGTTACGCCTGTGAAGGTTGCAGCAGCGACGTCGGTTGGGTTTGGGGAGTCGAGTGCGGGCCTGCTCGTGAGAGCCACCAACCGCAGGCCCCTGCCTCGCCTGCTGGCAGCGTCGCCTTCTGAGGTCGAGCTCATTGATGTCGACTTGAGTTCAGGGAAGGCCTCATGGAAGAGGTCACTCCGCGCTGAGGGGCGTCCCGGCGCCGCCAACATCGGAGTGCTCCTCAGGAACATGACGGCCTTCGTGCAGGATTCTGGCAACGACATCCGCATGATTAGCCTCATCTCTAATGAGACCGAACTTGTGAGTGCTCCTCTTTAATGAGATGAAGTTGTGTTCTGTGCTCTCTAATGAGACCGAACTTGTGAGTGCTCCTCTTCAATGAGATGAAGTTGTGTACTGTGCTCTATAATGAGATCAAACTTGATTTGTGTTTTCTAATGAGACAAAGTTATGAGAAGAGCTCACAAATGAAACAATACCGAGAGCTGCTCTTCAATAGAACAATGCTGAGAGCTGCTTTCTAATGGGACAATACTGAGAGCTGCTCTCTAATGGGATAATGCTGAGAGCTGCTCTCTAATGGGACTACTGTTTTGAGTTGTGCTCTCTGATGAGGACAAAGTTTCTTTTTATTTCGCGGTTGACTACCACCTGCTCCTAAATGTCAGGAAATTCGGTAGGTAAATATTTTTACTAATCATGAATTAATTTATGATTAGCCCATTGTAATTTTCATTTTTGTTTTGCCTTATTCGTAAAACTGCTCTACTGGGGTATTTCCTTACAGACAAAGAGAGTAGCAAAGTAAATGGATCTGGATATAACTTATTTGATTGGGTAGATTATGAATGAAGATGGAATTCTTGGCGGTTGAGTTCATTACACGAGCATTGCCTAACTTGGCTGAGATGGTTACGACGTTTCCAGGTAACGACGCTGACAGAAGACGCCCTTGCCCTGGATGTAGATTTCATCGGTGAGAAGCTGCTCTGGCTGCAAAGAAGTCGCAGTCCCTTTTACGAGAGAGGTCTGAGCCCCTACTCTGACACTCAAAGCCCCCA